>JAMLFT010000061.1:0-64344 GCA_026544285.1 Pachyrhizus erosus | reverse complement strand
ATTTTAAAATATTTTTTAAATATTAAAAATTTAATTATTTTATGAAAGAGAGAGTATTTTGACTGATAAACATAATTAATTATTTTATATTCTTATTCACATGTTACATTTAGTTATTTATTTGTTTTAATTTTTAATTTTTGTTAATATAAATAAAGTTTATAATCATGTTAATGCAAATAAAAAGGAGAAAAACAAGTTATTGTAAATTTTTTGTTTTTCAATGTTTATACAAATGAAAATAAATTGAATTGAATTTTTGCAGTATAATAATAAAATATAATGTTTATTTGTTAGACATAAAATTATAACAAAAATTTTAAAAATTAGGGTAAAATAAAGAAAATCAAAGGATGAAAAGTTGCGAGTGGCTATATAGCGCGGCAGCCTAGCAGTAAATGTAAGTTGCAGCAGCTTCATTTGATGGCAATAGGCAATACGTGATTGTGTCTTTGAATTCCATATTCCATAGACTTTGAGTATATACGATACGATACGATACGATACGATACGATACGATACGATACGATACGATACAATTGACACTCCACAGTGCCCAGAGAAAACATACTTTGGCTAACTTTTCCAAACTTCCTTCGTAAGTTAAGGTAAGGAGCAGTATTCATTCCTTCATTCTTTACTCTTTCAACCAAAAACCCTCTCCCTTTTCTACAATGCTATTTCCACTCTTCTTCCACTTTTCTTGTTTCTCTTGCAACCCACTATTTACTTCTTCGATCATTCAATCTTTTCTTTTTGTCTTTTAGGTTCTTACACCCGCTGCTTCAATTCAAGGCATGGCTTTTCTTCACCCAGTGCTTCTTCTTCTTCTTCTTCTTTTTTTTCTCTCTTTCTCTTTCTCTTCATTTCGGCCCTAGTTTTTACTAACTTATTAGTTGGATACTTGAGAAACATGAACCTAGCATACGTTAAGTAGTGTAACAATGCAATTTAGGTTCTACTTAATGAAAATCATATAAGTCAAGAAAGAATTTAGATCTGATCTCCTTTTACTCGACAAGAGAGAGTAAACTGTGATACGAATGCACAAATTTTATACACATGCACTTCAATTGTGTCTGTTTCTCTCGTAGTGTGTGTATCTCTCCTTGTTAGTAAAGGGAGAGAATTAAGATACATTTAGGTATATTTGTGAGTCCGTCATTGTAATTTATGCGAGGGAAACAAAACCTTGTCGTTTTGTAGCTTCCCTTTCTCAGAATCTCATCTATATCATTCTATTTATTTGTTTTTGGTGGATATTTTGTGTAGAGCCGAAACTTGGAGGCAGTATACAACCGTTTCCTATGAGTACTGCCGGATGGTCAGATGAGGAATGCTCTGTCATCGGAGAAAAGGCAGAAATCGGGTTTCTAGATTTTGAGGAAGAGAAATCTGTTTGCAGTTACATTGATAATGAAGGGGCTCCAATTATTGTATCCGTCCCATTTGCATTTGTGGATGGCAAGCCTCAATCTGTATTTGTGGGGGACACTGCTGTGGATTTAATATCCATTAGGAATACTACGGATGAACCTGTGGACCTGTGGAGTGTTCATATTTTCGCCTCAAATCCTCAGGACACTTTCACTCTTTCTCTCACAGAACCTCCATCAGCAAATTCAAATGCAGACGGTGATCAGAGCTTTTTAGAATCTTTCTCTTTGGAGGACAGGGTGCTTCAGCCTGGCGAGAACTTGAAAATATGGTTGTCTTGCAAGACAAAAGAAATGGGCATGTATTCATCAGTGTTGTATTTTGATATTGGAGATGAAAAAATCGAAAGGGTGGTTTTCCTCTTGGTTGAAGACAAAATCTCCAAGAATTTGGCTTCTAACAGGCCTTATTCAAGAAGAAGGAAAAAAGACAAATTTGTTGTAGAAACTTTTGTTGCAGGTTTACGTCCTGCAGTGAAGTCAACTCGAAAATACATAAACAGACTTCCAAAATACGACATTCCCAGGGACATCAGACAGTTGCTAGAGAGCAATCAGGTCCCTCAAGTTGTTGAAGAAGGTCTTACAAAAGGGACTTATGCTTCTTTTTTCAAAACATTAATAATAATGGAAGAGATACAATTGGAGGTAATTGTATTTGTTATCCTTTATAGTAGCTTACGATTCATCAAAAACCTTAGGACTGATCTTTGTTTTCTATTAATTCCTTGCCACTGACTTCTACTTTCAGGAAGACATGAGGACTTATGACATGGAAAGCATATCAATGAGAAAGAGGACCAATCAATTCTTGACTTTGGAGGTTCCTGGGCTTGCTGAGAGAAGGCCCTCTCTGGTTCATGGGGATTTTATATTTGTCAAGCTCACATCTGACCGTGATAATAGCACCACACCCGTTTATCAGGTTTGGTCCTCATTTGGTTGCATGTCAAATTTTCACTTGGTAGACTTCACTTGGATAATTTAAATCTTTAGCTAGAAATTATTGCACCAGAACCTGGTCATTATACTACAAGCAGATGCATATTGTAATTATTTACATATTTCTATATTTTCTTTTGATGTGATGTAGAGTCTGATCTGCATTTGTTATGCGTCAATTGTCTTCCCTATTTACAGCACGACTCTTGCATTTCATCTCTGCATTGACAAACATCATCCAGGGGCAGCTATGATGGATTGAACACCTTTGTAGTGCACTTTCTACTTTGAGTGTAGGTTCTAAACCTTGAATAAAATTTAAGCCAAAGATTATTACAGAATTGTAGAATAAAAAAAAAAGTAATTACTTTGTGGAATAGATTTGACATGTCTATCCCTTTTCTATTTGACTCCCTCCCAATCTGTTAGGATCTAATTGCAAGGTATGGGACTTGAGTCCCACATTGGAAGTATGAGAACCTAATATGAAGCCTATAAAGCCTTGGGCTCTCCAACTACAACAGCGAGCTTTTGTGGTGTGTTTCTCCTAAGGTTTTTATTAGTTGGTATCATAACCTTCCACCACGTCTCTTAGTCTCAACTGCAAAGGAGCAGCACAGGTGGTGATCACAATTTCTGCCCACCCTCCCTAGACTAGTGCGCAGCAAGCATGTATGGCCACTGGGATTGTGGAGTGTGGTGGGATGTTATGATACAATTGCTCTGAGATTTAAGTCCTACATTAGAAGTCTGGGATTCAAATCTGGGGTTTATAACACATTACAAGTAATGATTTTTGTTTTTGACTTGCACACTCCCATTTGATATATGGCTCTTAGTTCAACTTCTTGACTAGCTCTTAGACTAGCTTTTTTAGTCTTCCAAATTAACTAAAATCCATTCAAATATGTTCAGATTTAGAAACACAGGGAAAAATAGCTAGAAATATATCATATAAATGATATATTTATTTGTATGGTTATCTTGGCATTGCTGTGTTAGCCCAGGACTAGTGCACAACTAGTCTGCGCGTGTGTCAGGGTTGGTGAGATGTTAGGATCTAATAGCAAGGTATGGGATGTCAGTCCCACATTGAAAGTAAGAGATTCAAATGTGGGGTTTACAAAACCTTGTGCTCTCCAACAACAATGGCTAGCTTTTGTGATGTAGTTTTGCCTAGGTTCTTATTAGAATCTGTTTTACAAACTAGACATTACCAACAAGTAATGATTTTTGCTTTCCAAATGTGGCTCTTACTTCAACTTCTTAACTAGCTGTTACACTATCTTTTTTTAGTCTTCCAAATTAACTAAAATTCATCCAGATATAACATTGTATATATTCATTTAGATTTAGAAACATAATGAAAAATAGCCAGAAATATATATATCATATAAATGATATATCAATTATCAAGTATATAGTGCTCTAAGTAGGATTAAAAAATAAATAAATCAAAAGTCATAAGTGCATAATTGAGTCTTGCTATCAACACAGATATAATCTAATGAATAAAGAACCAATAATACATAGATTTTTGTTTTCCTGTCAAACTCAAATTCAGCAATTCAATAACAGAACCACCTAATGTTGATGCGAATATAATAAATAAATAAATAAATGAAGTTGGTTTTATTTTGGGTCAAACTTGAATTCTGTTTTACACCAGAACTCCAGAACTAGAATCATTTTTATTGCTTGGAATTCAATAAAAACTTAGCAGAATGGTGTTGTTTTCTTATTGAGATTTTTTGTGTTGTTTTACAAAGGCCAGATTTTAGAACTCCCCCCCCCCCCTTCCATTTGGGTCATATTTGACCTGACTGCACGACCTACAAATTCAGCAATTCAGAGTATGATTCTTCCCATGCTCTGATTCGCTCTCTGGGTGAGTGAATTATATTGATTTGCATGTTTCAAATTGCGAATAAAACGATTTCTATAGCCATGTGTATGATCTTTAGAGTGTGTTTGATGCTTATTGTGAGGAAATAATTGCTTATGTATGGTAGCTTAATGAGAGAATTTTTGAAAAATAAGCAGTTATTTCCCAAAATTTAATCATTTGCAAACAAGCACCGTGTCTGTATGAAGTGCATTTTGTTATTCATTAATTTTGGGTATCTTTTATAATTATCAAATTTACTTTCCATTAGTCTACAAATGTATTTATCATTTATGGTTAGGATGCTTCCTTTTCTAAATTGTATGTGAATTTCTGCAGGGATATATCCACCGAGTTGAAGCTGATGAGATCTATTTGAAGTTTGATCCTGGATTTTACTTTTACCACAGGGATGAAAATCGCTATGATGTTCACTTCACATATAACAGGATCAATATGAGAAGGTTATATCAAGCAGCTGAGGCAGCAGAAAGCTTGGGAACTGACTTCCTTTTTCCATCTATGTCATCCAGAAAGCGACACATCAAAACCACTCCTCTGCTTCCCATATCTGGTACTTTTAATGAGGAGCAAATTTGTTCAATCAAAATGATTCTTGGTTGCAAAGGTGCACCGCCTTATGTAATTCATGGGCCCCCTGGTACGGGAAAGACAAGGACAATAGTAGAAGCAATTCTCCAGCTCTACAAATATTACAAGAATGCTCGTATTCTTGTCTGTGCACCCTCGAATAGTGCAGCAGACTACATACTAGAGAAACTCCTTGCTCAACAGGATGTTGAATGTCGAGAACATGAAATATTCAGGCTCAATGCATCTGCCAGGCCATACGAGGATGTCAAACCTGAACTTATCCGCTTCTGCTTCTTTGATGAAATGGTATTCAAGTGTCCCCCTGTCAATGCCCTTGTTCATTATAGGATCATAATATCCACATATATGAGTGCCTCTCTTCTTTATGCTGAGGATGTTGCCCGTGGTCACTTCTCTCACATTTTTTTGGATGAGGCTGGCCAAGCTTCTGAACCTGAAACCATGATCCCTGTATCCCACCTCTGCACAAGGAATACTGTTGTTGTTCTGGCTGGAGACCAATTGCAGTTGGGTCCAGTAGTATATTCCAAGAAAGCAGACACGTATGGGTTGGTGGTTTCATACATGGAACGATTGTCTGCATGTGAGTTATATGCCAATGGAGATGCAAATTATGTAACACGATTGATTAGGAACTATCGATGTCACCCAGCGATTTTACATCTCCCTTCAAAGCTTTTCTATTATGGGGACTTGATTGCCTGTAGAGATGCCACAACTTTCATGGTGACTGGGGAGTTGCTACCTAATAAGGAGTTCCCTATTATTTTCAATGGAATCCAAGGATGCGATGAAAGAGAAGGGAATAATCCATCATGGTTCAACCGAATTGAAGCAAGTAAGGTTATAGAAGTTATCAGGAGACTGATAGCTGGTGGGAATATACAGGAGGAAAATATTGGCGTAATAACTCCTTATAGGCAACAAGTGCTGAAAATAAAACAGACACTTGAAAATCTAGATATGCCTGAAATCAAAGTGGGTAGTGTCGAGCAATTTCAAGGACAAGAGAAGGAGGTTATTATCATATCCACAGTTCGATCAACTATCAAACACAACGAGTTTGACAGAGTCCACTGTCTTGGCTTTTTAAGCAATTATAGAAGGTTTAATGTGGCTGTAACCCGTGCTATATCATTGCTGGTTATAATTGGGAACCCGCATATTATCTGCAAGGTATTGCCTTTTATCCAACAAGCTGTTACTATACGTTAAGTCAGTTATCTTACCTGATCACCTTTTGTGCTATAAAATGAACATTTTCACATATTCTCTGATGACTGTATCGCATGTAAGCAGAATTGTTCTACTTTCAAGGCGGTACTCGTTACATTACTTTTACCTTTTTGGTTGTACTGAGAAATGGGACTGCTAACAGATAATAGTATTACTATTTTAGTATTTTTCTACGTTAATTGGTCAGTTTGTCTTTCTAGCGGGATAATTATCGTTACAAAATATTCAAAGAAAGATGACGATAGTATGAAAACAGGTTCAGACCCTGATTGTTAGCTAGATCCTTATCCTGATAATTATGGTTGTTCATGAAATCATTCTTCACTTGTCATGTGGCAGGACGACCATTGGAGCCAAATGTTGTGGTACTGCGTGAGCAATTCATCTTATCAGGGTTGTTCTCTTCCTGAAAGGGTGGAACTTTATGACGATGAGGACACTGGAGAGAACCCTTCCTTTAATAAAGATAATAATACGTTGCCCTCAAACGATGTGGAATGGGGTCAAGATTCATCAAACAATGTAGAATGGGGTCAAAATCCATCCCAATCAGAGTTCCCTAAACCTGTTACCGATGAAGCTGAATGGTCTGATGGCTGGAAAAGTAATTAATCCAGCACCTCGGACATGTACTTGATATATCCATGTTTATATTATATTTTGTCTGTTTATACTTTTTCCATACTGTTAGGTACTAGATTTTGAGTGTCCTTCCCGCCCCCCATTTTGTGCATGTTCAGCTTTTTTAGGTGATGCTTCGGGAACTTTGTATTCTCGATTAGTTGTTTTGTGTTTCGTTTTGGCTTTTAGCCGCCGTTTATCACCAAGAAAAGGTTTCTGTTATGTTTTTGTATTTTTTTTTCATTGTGATTTTTTGTATTTTAAAATTTTTATTTTGATCTTTTATATTTTTAAATGAATTTTAAATGATTTTTTTTCCTATTAATAATAGTGTGATATTAATTTTATTATATTTTTTGATAATTTAAAATGATAAAAAATTATGTCTGAAATATTTAATAGATATTAAATAATTTATGATGATTTTTAATCATAAAAGATTGTTATATACTATATCCAAATTTATAATTGCCAAACTCACCCGGGCCATAGCCAAACTCACCAAACTTCATTACCCATTATAGGCTGAAGCACTTGTGTTTCATTTGAGAAGGCAAGGAGAACCAATTGGCAAAGAAGCTCCGCCTCCCAAGGTTTGTTTTCAACGGCTTCTTCCTCTTTGCCATTTACGCCATGGAGTTTGTCAAAACACACTGTAATGATGCCTCTGCTCTCTTTGTCATTCTAGATTTCCCTTATGACGTCATAACATTTTGTCTAGTTTCTTGTCCGTCATCATCATTCTCGTAAACTCATTCAAATCTAAAATCACCTTCATTCACATCCATCCTTTGTATAATTTTTTTACATGTACTAAGGCTACAACTCTCTCTTCTCTTAGTCTTTCGAGAATTTTGGGAGAATTCCTGGGCACTAATATTTCCATCATGGTTGAGATCAAACATTTCCATGAAGTCTTTCAAGTCAATGAGGTCATCTTCATCAAAGTCCATGACCCTAAATGCCTAGATGTCGATTCCCAGCGACAACGTGACTTTTTCTTTTTCTTCTCCCTTCCACCGACCTTTTCCTGTTACAACCCACCATAGCCACAACGGTCGTCGTCAGTCACCCACCAACCCTTCACTCCTTTCTCCCCGTTCTCCAAATCTCTGTTACGAAAAAAAATAAAACACCACAAAGTATCGATTCATTCAACTCTCTATCCTCTATCCTCTTCCTCATTCCAAAATCAAAATAAAACCTTAACCTTAACCTGCTTTTTCAGCACACTTATCTCCCTCAAGCGGCTCTCTCATGTGCCAGAGATAGGAGGTGACTGACTGAAGGGTGTCGCGAAGGAAAAGGAAAAGGTCGGTGGAAAAGAGAAGAATCAAAGAATAAGAGAAAAAAAAAAAAAAAGTGACGTTGTCTTCGGAAATTGCCTCCGACAGTGGTGCACTACAGACCGAGGCTGTGAAGAAAACTGAGGAAGGAAGGAAGGAATCACATTATAATCATTTGAAACTTACATAAATCTTGTAATTCATACAAATGGTAATAGCTGGTTCACTACAAAATTTGTCATAACTTTATATATCTAATATCAAATTTATATTATTTAATAAATTTATATAATATATAAATTTAATTAATTTAATTATTGTATATTATCTTAATTATTTATTTCAAAATTTATAATATATAAACTAATTTTATTTATGTTGTTTTAAATAATATTTTTGTCAAGTGATATCATTTTAAAATTATTTTTTTATTAAATATAAAAAGTATTTTTAATTCATAAAAATAAATATTTAAATTAATTAAAAATAATTATCACTTACTTATTTTTTTCAATTAATTTTTTTTAAAGATTCAAGTATTATCATAATTTCAATTACTAATTTAGTAATTTTTATGAATTAGATATTGAATTCATTTAATCTATATAAGTAGTTTATTTAATTAAGACAAATATGTATATTTAATTAATAAATCAATCAATGTTTAATTTTTTTATCTAATTAAATAATTATGACAATATATATATATATATATATATAATTAAAAAGTTAAATTATAATTAACATATTTAAAGGTTTTAATTATTTTGTACATAAAAAAGATAAAAAAATATTACATAAAAATAAACTTAAACTAATTTGGAATCGCTAAAAAAACTATCACATAAGCATCATTTTATTATTATATATTTAAGTTATATATAAATGCAAATATATTTTTAAAGATAATATTTTTTAAAATTATATTTATATAAACTAAAATAATATAAGATATGTGTGAATTACAATTATTTGATTATATATTAATATTTATAATTACTTTGTCTGTATTTTAAATATATACATCTACTAATTATACCTTATATATATAAGAAAAAATTAACAAAATAATTGATAAATATATTAAGAATCATCATAATTAAAAAATTGTAAATTGCAAATTGTAGACTTAATATCAGTACACTAGTTATTAACAAAAATAAGTAAAAAAAAAATATACAACAATAAAAATTTATGAAATAATAAATTAAAAATAACAACTGCATTTATTCTCCAACATTATAAAATGTATACTTGACCTTTTTCAATTTTTTTTATAAACAGATTCTATTATTGTAGAAGTGCACCTTTTGCATTCATAAAGAAAATTAAAAAAATAATTAATTACATTGTCTTAAAAAAGTACACTATTATAAACATAAAAATATTATCACGCATCAGATATCTGGTTCAATTTTAGAGCCCGTTTGAATTTTATGTAGAAAATATATTTGAATCAGAAATTAACCTCACAAATAAAATATAAAATAACCATGCAGACGAAACTTTATAAGAATGAGGAATTGATTTTATATATTTTTCACTAAGAAAGATGAATGGGTAATTTCCAATTGATAATCGTACACGACAAGAGCACTAATTTCTAAAGAGGAAGAAGTGAAAGACGTCCATTATGGGGCGTAACAAGAAAAGTAATATAGTTAGTTCCCTAAAGTTAAAAAAAGAAAAAAAGCAAAGTATCCGAAAGCGAAAGCAATGCGGGTAATGAAAATGAGTATCAAGAGATTTTAGCAAGAGTTGTAAAGGTTAGGTGTTATGAGGAGTATGGGTAGGAATTGAGAGAAGAGGAAAGTGATGATGCGTGGAGTGAGGATTGAAGCATTGGAGGACTGACTTGTTCCTGATTCTGATTCTGATTCTGATTCTGATTCTGATTCTATCTGAGTTTGAGACGGTGCGCTGTTGAGAGGGGGAAGTGGCGGAGAAGATTCTGTGAAAGAAAAAGAATGCAAACATGTTATTATGTTAACGGTAAGAAAGAAAAAGAAAAGAAAAGAAAAGAAAAGAAAAGAAAAGAAAACCTGTTGTTGAGCAAATAAAAGGAAATGAGGTTAGGCAAAGGGAAGAGAGCGAAAGGAGTCTGGTGGTGTTGAGAGGGAAGCCCAGAATGAGAGGGTCGCCGACCACATAACAGAGACAAACCGATTCTACGGCGGAGGATAAGGCGTCGCAGCACTTTTCCGAAGCACTTTCTGTAAGGTTGTTGGGCGGGTACGCCACGTATGGCAGACACGCTGAAAACGATATTAGCTCTTCCGTGCACCCCTCCGCCTCCGCCCCCGCCCCCGCCCCCGCCCCCGCCGCACTCACCAAAAGCATGACCAACGCCGCTGCATTCCATTTCCTCCTCGCCATAATATTCTCCTTCACTGAAACAACTCTCATTATTCGACCACTCCTTTTTTTCAATCTTATAATAATATAACTAAGTATATATTATTTTTTCTCATCTACTCTATGATTAAGTTAATTATTTTTAAAATCTCTAAAAAGTAATTCATCATCGGTTCCTAATATTAAAATCTTTATCCCTGTCTTAAATTTCCAATTTACAAAATTTTTATATTATTACGACTTTGTGGAATATTTCTCATTTAAATTCTAATTTTACAAAAATATATCTTTTAGTATATAAGTTTATAAATTTACATAAAACAGGTATGTATGTAATAAGATTATATGTGTGTTTTCTAAACAATCTCTATTTATTTATCTTAAATTGCTATTTATTCTCTCCTTCGTTTAGACTAATATCAACACCATCTAAATCATGATATTAAAATGGTTTTCATAAATGAAGAAAGAGACTTTCTATACTTCAAAAACCTTACTCAATTATAAATCATGAAATGAAAATGGTTTTCACACATGAAGAAAGATCAACACAAACCTAACTCGTGTATGTCTCAACTCTCACATATTAAAAAAAAAAAAAGAGTATTATTTGAATTTCGTGTTAAGTATCATCAACACAAAAATTCATTCACCAGTTGCTGTAACGAATACAACATGTGCCTTGTTACCCTCTCGACAAAGTGCTGGACATGATAGTATAACTCAGCAAGTATAATGATGGCATCTTTACCATTAACAAATCAAAAAGGCATATATATATATATATATATATATAGGTTGGGTTTTTCGCAAATTCATTTATATGTAATGGTTGTGATAATCATTCGGAGGACATTTTTGAACATGAGCAGATGCTTTGGATTGGCGGGATTCTTAACATCCATCATTTGGTGGTGCCACAATGATTCTATCTTTAAGAAGAGGACGTGGTCAGCATATTTCATTCCATTGTGGCTAATAGGGAGTTCATTCACTATGGTTACTAAGTTGATCCTGGGAAGGTTGCTTTGAATTGTGAGGGAGGTTCAAGGTCTGCTTCTGGATGGTGTTCTTAGAGATAAATATGGTGTGTTTCTTTGCGGTTTTTAGCTAATTTACGTACATGCTCTATTCTAACCACTGAATGTATACTCATTACTTTATTGCAATAAAAGTACAGCCACTCGTGTTTGTGCTATGAATTTCTCCAGTTTTCTTTTCTGAAATTTTCTTCGGTTCAAAGGAGGGAAAAGGAAGATGAATGATGAACCATGAATATGGAATGATGAATTGGAAAGTCTAGAACCATCATTTACCATTTGTACCTCGTAAACGAGTTAGCCTCAAATGAAACAATAAGATGAATGGCTTGTGAATGTGCAATTGGATGTTAAATAATGCGAAGAAATCAGCATATCTTTATAGGAGGTTGTGACATTAAGGAATAGTTGATGTCACCTTCTTCTCAACTTCAAACTAGGACTCTTAATGAACCGACGTAAGGTTGATCAGACACCATACCAAACACTTTGTTTAGTCTTAAAGAATTCATTAGATAGAGTAATGAAATTCCGCAAACTCAATAAACTTCTTGAGTGGATAAAATGACAGCAATTTGTTTTCCATGCTCTCATATACATTACAACACAAACGTGAAACACCTTTTTGATTTAATAAATACTCCCCCAATGTGGGTCTGAAACAATCTGAGCAAAACCTAACGCAACAACCACACATAATGCAAACCTATTAGTAGTGTTTAAGAACAGAAAATCCTAATGAAATCAACACAGCTGAAGGTAGGAAACAGTAAGATGACATGGCAGATGATGGAGTCAGATCAGAACGGCCACTTCCTGTGGTTGCAGATGATGGAGTCAAAAGAGGAGGGGTTGAATCAGACACTGGTGCCAAAGAAGGTGAGTGAAATACAGAGGAAGCTGTTTAAAGAAGAGAAGATGCTGGCATTAGTATCAAACTTTAGAAGCTACTAGTACTCAATAAACTGTCACAATGTATGCCATGAAATACTGCATGGTATTTTTCTTGATTATTAGTACCTTCAGGACTAAGAGATGGAGCAGACGGAGAAAGAGATGGCCCAAAGGCCGCAGGTCCTGCCAATATAAACCAAAATCATTCTAAACATTAGTTTAAATGGAAAGGATTTAATGATATATACTTGATATAGTAAGTTTTTGGCCTATTGGCATTACCTGGGGCTAGAAGTGGTGCACCGGAGGCTGAAAAATAACAAAGCAGAAAATAATAATTCATCTTGATCTTAGCCTCATTGATAAATAGAATAAAAATAATATTTGTTTAAAAAGTAGACAAATTAATAGAATAAAGATTGAAAAGAAATATATACTTTTGCATTGAAGTGGAAGACGAGGCAAATTGCAAGCACGAGGAAGAGAGATGGCCAAGGTTCTGTTGATTGGTATTCTAAAGGGAACATTGCCGGTGACAATGAGACACAAACAATCCATGCCTCCACTTGTGAGGGACTTGATAGAATTGCAGCACTCAGCAGTAGGTGAAGTGCCATTGGCACTGCTATTTGTGAGGAAATTCATACAAGGATTGAGCAAACTGTTTATCATTGATGCGTTACATGACGTGCTGCTGATCTGGGCGTACGCTGGTGCAGCCATCACCATAGCCATGGCTAATACCACAGTTAGGCGCACAAAACGTTCCATGTTTCGGAGTTTTGGCTGCAGGTGTTCAAAAGTACAAATTGGAAGTTTCATGATGGGAAAGTGCAGGATAAGGAAATTTATAAAGAGACAGTGGAAATGGAGGGAAATAATAAATAACTAAATAAAGGTGTTGAAGTTGGTTTAAAAGCTCAACTGCCATAACCAATCAACGGGAAATGAAAAAGAGTTGGAGTAGGTAGCATTGGTATTTTGTGAGTGTTGCGAACTCCGTAGAAGAAATAGACATTTTAAGCTCTGCAAGTGCCATCTGAAGCAAACTACCTTAATCTCCTCACACAAAATTGGCAGTTTTTTTTATCATTAGTTAGCTCGCAAATGTCAAATCAAATCATTCTTTATTAATTATTAGGTCAGCTGCTTAAGTGGATAACTGAATCCTAGTAGTAATTCCCTCTTCCTGGCCTTTCTCTGCTTTTATGATATATATTCTTTAGATCAATCCAAAGTAATACTAAGTTAACACATACAACTTTTTGCAAAAAAAAAAAAAAAAAAAAAAAACTTAACACATCCAATACAACTTGCATATAGATGGTACAAATTTTCCTTTAAATTATTTTTTGCTAATTATTTAGGTGAAACATTTTTAAAAGTTATTAAAATTTGGCTAGTTAAATTCTTTGGTAGAAGTTGGCATAAAATTGTAAATCAATAGCTTATATTGCCAATTGTCCCGCTAGTTAAAGCTACAAGAGGACGCTAATTGTCCTACATACGTTTCTGAACTGAAGTGTATGTTCGTAGAGATTTTATATTTACCAGAAATAACTTCTTAAAAGATAATTTCAGTAAACTGTTAAAAAAAAATACATACGTTTTCAATCAATCATGTAGATAGTCTCGTCATCTTGTAAGACACGTGGTTGTTTCTTGAATGGTCGTGTTTTTGAAGTGTATAGCTTTGTACACATAAAAGAGATTATAGAGGCTAGCCTGAGATGCTTTAGTCGGTCATCTGTTTAACCAAACTGCCTTCTGAATTGTCCACTTAAAGCATATAAATCCAAGTTTGAATACCTAACAATATATAAGGCCACCACCGAATACCAAATAGATCCAGTTGGAGAGTAGGAGGAGTTGTTCACCCACATCACCTTACCATTGTCCTTTTCTTCTCCCCTTTTCCCTACAAAACCCAATCAATGCCTACCCTCGTTCTTTCAAAACCATCCTCATCCCAACTATCCCTTGGCTCGCAAAGCAAAAAAAGATTCCAACATATTTGCATCAAACAATTGGAATGGCACACACAAAAATGGAGATGAGTTTGGTTTTGGTGATAATGGCCATGCTGTGCGCAGGAGCTGCAGCTCAATCGAGTTGCACAAATGTATTAGTGAGCCTGTCCCCGTGCCTCAACTACATCACTGGAAATTCTTCAACCCCATCATCAGGATGCTGCTCACAGCTTGCCAGCGTCGTTCGCTCACAACCACAATGCCTATGTCAGGCTCTTGGCGGTGGCGGATCATCATTGGGTATCAACATCAACCAAACTCAGGCTCTGGCCTTGCCTGGTGCTTGCAAGGTGCAGACCCCACCCACCAGTCAGTGTAACAATGGTAAGTATCACGACAAAATTTCTAGTTTCATTACATTGAAAACCAAATAAACAAAAAAACATTCTCCTTTAAATAAGGGTAACCTTTCTAATGAATATCCTTCTGCTAACTTAACATTTTGCGTTCGCCAACAGCCGCTGCTTCACCACCAACAGGAACAGTAGCGGAATCTCCAAATTCAGTTCCATCAGGTATTGCATGTTAATGTTAACACACCACATTTTGAGGAAGTATTTTGGTTGATGCTTCCCGGTTTGATTATCCAATTTGTCCCTTGTCCGAGTTAACCATTCAAGTTGACATTCACTTGCAGGAACCGGAGGATCCAAAACTCTACCCACAACTGATAACGGCTCATCCAGCGGCAATTCCGTCAACTTATCGATTCCTCTGATATTTATTTTGGCAGCAACATACGTTTCAACTTTCACTACATACTGATTCTATAATCAGTTGATTACCCGTTTGCTATTTTTTGCCTGTTTGCCAATTGTCCTTGTTTAATCATTTGCTATTATTGAGTTTCTTAGGCTGAAGGGTTCAATCTATTCATTCGTGCCCCCTACTGGGTTAAATAGTTTTGTATTATGACAGATATTTGTTCTCTCTCGTTTATCAATAAAGATGGGCTGTAACTTGTGGTTTGCTATTATAATCTTATTCCCATTGAACACGTCACGGGATTCTAACCTCATTAAGCAAACAAAATTCGACTGTACCACTTTGCAGAACTATGAAAGGCAATCAACTTTAAATTGAAACTGAATTTATTTACTAAGAAATACAATCCACAAACTACAAAGCCATTATTAGACCATATGAAACCCTTCATCTGTGGGATCAGAACTTTGTGTGTTTGCATATCCGTTACGTTCATCCAACTTCTCCCTTCCTTTTACAATTTTGAATTGGGATGTGGAAAAAGTCTGGTCATCGCTGGTGACACGTATTTCCAAACACACCCTTATCAATTTATATTCTACTATTTTCTTAGACATGGGAATGAAAGGATTGTCTTTGTTAATTTGCTTAGCCACGAAAGACTTAAGAACATAAAAGCTCGTTTACACATTAACCCTCAGAAAAGCTTCCAACAATAAAGTCGGGCCAAATTAAGAGGTCCCATCTTCAAGTAGATTACTAAATAAGGCAAGTGAAATTCAACAGGCTTCAATCATGGAGAACCTGATGGCGATGCAGTGGCAGGTAGCATGACTCCCACATAAACACAGAGCAGAACAGATGAATAAATAGGTAGTACGCCATGAACCACAAATGCGGAGACACGACAGGTAGGTACAGACAACCATACTTTGCGGAGATAACTAGTAGTAGTGTGTTTGGATTACCATTTCAAAGGCCAAAATTGTCCGTTTGCACTTTCCAATGCACTAAACAGAGAAGATCGGTGTTGGATTGAGTTAACGTAGGCATAAGTTGGTTTCAACCGTTTTACAAACAACAGTAAATCTTGAAAGGAAGACAAGAATAACGAAACAGACAAGGCGCGAGCTACAAGTCTGAGTCAACTCAATCTCTACATCCAGCAATTCCTGATGGAAAAAAATATACAAGTACTAGCAAAGCTAAATGTTCCAAACGTTGCACATAAATTAATCTTATACGGACAAGAACTTGGGTATAAAATTGACACGTGTAGCTATAAAGTTCATTGCAGGTGTAAACATTCGCATCTGTTATACGGAGCATATTATTATAAAAATTGATCTCATATCATCCAATAAAACATGAAGAGGGGCAAAAAGTGCAAGATTATGTACATACATGATATGTAAATATGGGAGAAATCAAGAATGGGATCGTGCGCGCACAAATTCTTCTAGTCTCTCCCAGACGTCCAATGCTGCAGCCCTGTCTTGATGTCGCTTGTTCTTACTAATCTGCCAGTGGCATAAAGTGAGAAGTGTGTGGGTTTGAGATTGATATAAAAAGGGTAAGGTAGCAGTAAAATAGAAGAAGAACTCACCGAGATAATCTTAACATTCCACTGCTTGACATTCTTTGCCGACTCCAAACTATCATCTTCAAAACGCATGTAAAATCCAATAACTGGAAAGAAAGGAAGAATGGGATTGAGATTGGCATAATAATAATATATGGAGATTGACATTCTTTGGAGACTCCAAACTAAAATCTTCATCAGTTACTTACTTTTGTTGAAAATTTCAACATGGTCCTTGAAAGGCCAATCCTTAAACTGCCACTCCTTGCCGAGAACGAAAACAGCAACGACCCGATCCCAGTCGTCGGGTTTGAGAGAAGAAGGCTTATCCCTGACTTCATAAGCAGTGACGACCCTATCCCTACTGAGCTTCTTCTGGACGGTGACGCAATCGGGCCTGGAACCTTTCATCTGCTTGACCTTGACATCGGTGGGTATATAAACACCGTCCTCCAAAAACTCCTTCACATTATAGATAGTGATGAGGGTCTGAAAAGCACTGGGGACCAAGATAATAGGGACACCTTCCCCAACTTTGCTACCCTTGAGGTGCATCTTGGGCTTCGGAGTGGGATCGTAGCCGCCCATGTCGTCAGAAAAGCCTAAGCCCCTATCGTCGCCAGCCATGAGCCGACTCTTGGCAACCAGGCCGTCCTTCCTCTGCTGGGACTCCATCCTCTGCCGCTCCTCCTCACGCTTCGTGGCGGACACCAGCACGCTGTACAAGTCACGATTTTTGCATTCCAGCAGGGACTGCCGGTCCTTCAGGGGCCTCTCAACGGAGCTTATGATGGACATCAAATCCAATTGCTCAGGCTGGGCCTGGGCCTGGGCCAGGGTAAGGGCCTGAGCATGTGTATGTGTCTGTGCCTGTGCATGTGCCTGTGAAGATGATGGGGCCTTGGACTTGGGGGCAAAGGAAGGGTCCTCCGGACGGTACTCGATGGAATCCGTGGAAGAGAGAGTGCCCTGCAGGTATTGGAGGAGGGGTTTCCGGTCAGGGAGGGTGACGGAGGGTATACCGACGGCGAAGGTGTTCTGGATGTACTCGGTGTGTTTGAGGTGGTGGTTTTTAATGTAGTGGACTAGGGTTTCCAGGGTGTATCGATTCCCCTTCGTTGAACGGTATGCACTCTCCACCCAGCATGGGAAGCTGTACTCCTCCCCGAATCGGAACTCACCGTTCACACGCACGATCTTCTCCACTTCGCCTCTCATCGTAAACTCTCGAAGAGCCGACAGCGGATCCATTCTCTTCCCCTCTTCACCTCCCACACTTTCTTCCCTTTCATATACCTTTTTAATTATACTTCCATATTTTTCTTATAATATTCTTTTTCAATACAATTTTTAATACAAAACATTTTTTTTTTAAAAAAAATTAAGTTCAAATAACTTCTAATTTTAAAATATTTTTATATTTAATTTAAAAATAAAAAATTATAAATTTAATTTTTTAATTTTAAAAATATATTTTATTATATTTTAATAATAATTCTTCTTACATTTATGGTATTATTGCTACCATTACCATAAACTATTACTTACACATTTTATCATTACTATGGCCATTCATTATTATTTCGGTCGTTAATATTATTGTAATTCTTTTTTTTTTTATCATCCTTTTACTATTATATTAATATTTTTTAATATTATTATTATTTTTTATTAATTAAAACTAAATATAAATAAAAAAATATTAGTGTTTATAATTTTAAATATTTATTTTTATTTAAAAAAATAATTTTTTATTATTTTTAAATAAATTTAATTATTTTTATGTGTTGATATTTTTTAATAAATTATATAAATATTTCTAAGATTTTATAAAATTATACAAATATTTCTTATTTTTTTATAATTACAATTATTCTTATAACTTTTATAAAGGTGTTAATGTGATATAATATAGTGACAATGTAATCTTAATATCTTAATTTTAATTTTAATATGTATAAAAGTAAGTGAGTCTATGTTAATTTTATTATTTTGTTTTTTTCACATATTTTAATCATAAATTAGTTATTATATTTTATGTAATATATTTATTTTATTTTAAAATTTAAATATTTATTTAATTACGTTATAATTAATTACAATGTTTATGTTTAAAATTTATCATATATAATTAAATACATTAATCTTTAAATTCATCTAAATGATTCTGAAAATTTTAACAATTATAAAATTTGAAAATTCAATACGACGTTTAATTTTTCTATTCAAACATGTAAAATTATTTTATTATCCTTCTCGTCACAATTATTTTTGAATCTTAAAAATTAATATTTCAATTTTTATTATATATTATGCATTTTAAAAATAACAACTGAATCTTTTAATTTTAAAATTTTAAAAACTTATCTCCAAATGTATAAAAAATGTGATAATTATATTTTGTTATATAATTTAATATTAAATTAGTCATTAAATATTATTGATTAATGATAAAATGATACACAAAAATTAACCACACAACATAATTATCAAATATTTGTATATATTTAATAACCAAAGCAAAATTTTGGTTATTTTAAGACTAAATTTTGACCACCGCTTTACAGTTGCAGGTACAAAGTGACCATTTATCTGATTTGCTGCGTAAGAGCGTTACAAAGATATAAAGATTTATTTATCTATGTGGGCATGAGCCAGCATCCAACAAGTATTAAATAATGAGAGAACTGAGAATTTATTATGATGAACTCAGATTAGTGATTAGCGATTAAAAAGAAAGTAAAATTTGATAAATGTCTTTGTTTGTGTGTCACGTAGAGAAAAAGAAGGGTGGAGCAAATTCCAATCCAGTAATACAAATTATGAGAAAGTACATCCATACATTTAGATTAGAATGTTGGGCCTCAGTCAAGTCTCATTCTTGATTCAGGCCTTTCTTAGTGCATTATAAGAAACCATAATAATATATATTTTCAGACCACATTTATTATTTTAGAATTATTTCGGAATAAAAGAAACAAATAAAAGAATTGTTTTAAGAAGGAAATACAGGTAATGTAAAGAAGGGAAGGGGTGTTACAGAAAAGAATATCTAATATCTAATATCTAATATCTAATATCTATCTATCTATGTATATGTATGTATCTCTTCTGTCCTAAACAAATTTACGCCGATTTAATCAGACAAGGTTGGGGACTTGAACTGCCAAACCTAACAGTTCCTATCTAATAAATTAATGCAAAGAAATAGACGGCAAGTACGCTGCCACGTGGGCATATTATCTGACCGAAAAAAGAAAAAAAAGAAAAAAAAAAAGAGCAAGTTCTATCCTTTCCTTTGTTTGTTGAAGATGGAAGAGGGCGAACTGGTTGGGTGTGTCATGCGCAAGCGCAACAGAGTTTCCGTCATCTGATTCGATTTTGGTTACTAAAACAGAGAGATAAAGAGAGAGAGAGAGAGAGAGAGAGAGAGAGGGATCTTTCATTTTCTCGGGAAAATGGAGGATTCTTTCTTCGATGTCATCGAATTTTTGAAGAAACCCTCGATAACGGAGACATTAGTCGACATTTTGCTATGCGCGGTTCCGATTTGGTTGGCGGTGATGATCGGCTTGGTGATCGGCTGGTCGTGGCGTCCGCGCTGGACGGGGCTCGTCTTCCTCGGCCTCCGCAGCAAGTTCCGGTTCCTCTGGACGGCGCCTCCGGGCTTCGGCGCCCGCCGCCTCTGGCTCGCCTTCACCGCCCTCTCCGCCTTCTCCATCTGCCGCACCTATTGGTTCAATTTCAAAGGCAAGTCCAAGTCCAAGGCCGATGCTCAAGATCCCTCGCCTTCGCAATCCCATTTTGCCCACTCCGACGCCATCCCACCCACAGCTCGGTACCTCCTCAATTTTCCACCTCTTTTACTGCTGTCATTTGTTTTTTCCAACTATATCCAGCTCTGTTTATCTGCTTTTGACAATGATTATTCATTTGAATGCTTTCTCCCATTCAACATCTTGATCCATCATTACATTCATTTAGTGTGCTGGTTATTTAGTTTAGGATAAGAGATCCTCCAAAGAGAAACCAGAACACACATTATTGAGGACTGGACAAATCAAAGTGTTGAAATATATTGAGGATTCATAATCTTCTTGTGTTGATGTTTGGTTATTACCTTTTTAAGTGCTTATTTCTAGCTATCACGTTTTATGGTATATTGTGCTGTGTTGCTAGAGGAAGAATCAATTGTTTTATTCACTTGGCAACTTGGTTATTGCACGTGCATTAGGTCCCGTGATAGGGCTGAGGAGAGGGAGCAGGACAATGTTACACAGGCTGATTTGGAACATTTTCTTCATCTCCTTGAAGGGAAGGATGGATTGATGGACTGGCAGAGTTTTATGGAGAGGTCAACACCAAACATGCAATACAAAGCTTGGCGTCATGATCCTGAGGTTCAATTTTCATCTCATTTAAACTGTTTATACACTATAATCTAACAAAAATGATACTCATCCTGTATTAATTATGAATTTTGATTTTTTTTTTCTATCATAGGCATGTTTACTCTTACTTTAAAGCAGATTTATGTCTCCGAGTTTTTTCCATTCCATATTTCCAACCCTAATAATCAATACATCCTCACTATCTATGCTGATGATTATTTCTTTTGCATTTCAACCTTAGATTAGAAATATATCACCATCTGATGTTGGACCTTGATCTGTTAACAGACAGGTCCTACAGTTTACCGTAGTAGAACTGTCTTTGATGATGCAACTCCAGAGTTGGTGAGAGATTTCTTCTGGGATGATGACTTTCGTCCTAGATGGGATCCTATGCTTGCATACTGCAAAGTATTGGAGGAATGCCCTAATAATGGAACAATGATTTCTCACTGGATTAAAAAGGTATTTACACCAAAGATCTTAAAGACTGTTGTATTTATGTGTGCAATGGTATGGTCACTGATTCTTCATTTACTCCTTTTGTTTGTAGTTCCCCTTTTTCTGTAGTGATAGAGAATATATTATTGCTCGAAGAATATGGCAGGCTGGAAACACTTACTATTGTGTGACAAAGGTATGGTTCTAACATGATTCATTATAACTGTATGGCATTTCCTCTTGCTTCTGCTCCTCTTCCAATGACTAGCCCCCACTCTACTATTGCTAAAAAAGAAAGCCCCATTGATGCGATGTCACTAACAGTGTATGTTTCAATTTCTCAGTAGAAACAATTGAGTAGTGAATTATATGGCATAATGGAAAGGAATAAATGGAAAATGGTCCCCCCTCCCCCAAAAAAATCTTTTTTTTAAACCCAGTTTCACACATTGAGTTGATAATATAATTTGAACTAGTTATTTACCCTGGATAGCAGTGGAGTGGCCAACCCCAAATTTGCTATAGACTACAGTAGTCAGCAGGTAGCATGAGGACCACTATACTGAAGTTTATTATACATACAACAACTATAGTTTTATCTCACTATGTGAGACTGGCTATACGAATCACACCATTTCATTTATTAGTCTAGGTTAAAAATAAGTTTTTTGGGGGATGTCTTTTGATAATGCCTTCCAATATTCCGTTTGGTCTCCATCTACAAGATTAAAATGCTATCTACTCTCCTCAGCAGTGTCTTCAGTAACCTTTTTGTATATGTCTAAACCATCTTAACCAATTTTTTATCATCTTTTCCTTGATATGTGCTACATCAATATTTCCTTGATTACAATCATTTTGTATCTTGTTTTTTTTGTGTGACCATGCATGCATCCATCTTTATATACTCATTTTTGCTACTCTTTTCTCATTATTCCCTTAAAGTTCAATATTTAGTACTGTAGAATATAGGGGTATTTGTGGATTGGATTGGATCGATTTTGAAGTAAAATCTTCGTTCCAATCACTTTGGTTTTGTTATTTGATCATCCAATTGGTTTGATTTTAGAATTCAATCCACTTTGTTGGAGAATTGAATGCTTATGCATATCCCTTTGTTGGTGAAACTTATCATTTTAATACCTCTTACTATATGTTTTGAACATTTAATGGCATCCTTCAAATTTTCATGATTTAAAAATTTATCAGAGCATCAACATTATGTGTTGCGATGATAGGATTGCATTGGGACTCTAGGAGAACATGACTGGAAAGATATATATTAGTCCAATGCCATTCATTGCGGTCACTTAACAGTTTCTCAAGGATATGTTGAGAGTTGGACTTTGGAGTTTGGAGATAAAGGGAAGGGAGGACAGTTTTTTTTTTAATTAGTATTCTCTAATATGATAATTTTTAAAATGCAAAAATAAAATAATAAATTGACGTAAATTTAATGTCTTAATCTTTATTCTTTCATTTTTTTAATAAACTTGTATAACTCCTAATTTAAAAATAGAAAAATTATCCTCTCTTCCCTTTTCTTCCAAAATCCTACTGCCAAACATACCCTAAATCTTGTAATCATGTTCTTCATTAATTGCAAAGTATTTCCAAGTTAATTCAGAGAATTTGTTAAGATGATTTATTGCTTTCTGTGTTTCTTTTAGTAAATGTGCTGTAAATTGATTAAAAATAAGACAGAATACATGACGATTATTCAGGGTAACTACAAGGTTTATTCCGATTCAATCTTCAATGTTGTAGGGAGTACCCTATCCAAGTTTGCCAAAACGGGATAAGCCCCGACGAGTGGAACTCTATTTTTCTAGTTGGGTAATCAAACCGGGTAAAAACTGTCTGAACTATTATTATTTACTTGTTATCCTCTAAACAATTCAATGGTAGTGTTTCAACTGCTGATTCTGGGATGGGAAATTGATGCAGTGGAATCTCGCAAAGGAGATGGTCAGCTGTCTGCATGCGAGGTTATGCTGTTGCATTATGAAGACATGGGGATTCCCAAAGATGTTGCCAAGTTGGGAGTCCGCCATGGAATGTGGGGAGCTGTCAAGAAATTGCACTCTGGAATGAGAGCTTACCAGAATGCTAGGAAAACAGAGGCTTCTTTGTCAAGATGTGCATTGATGGCAAGCAAAACAACCAAGATTTCTTCTGACACAAACATGCATTCCTCAGAGCCTGCGTCTTGCATGGAAGATAGGGTGCAAACCATGAGTAATACCACACAAAAGGGTCACGGCATCGACTGGAAGTGGGTGGCTGTAGGTGGCACTGTTGCTCTGGTTTTGGGTCTTCATACTGGTGCTGTAGGGAGAGCGTTGTTATTGGGAGCAGGGCACAGAATTGCACGGAGGTGAATCATCTAGGATCTCGTCAATGGGAAGGTCCACTCATCATTCAGAATATTCATTATAAATATATTTTAGACTATCATTTATCAGTATCGAATGCTAATTTTGCGGTTATTATTGTCATTATTATTATAATTTTTTTTTTTGTATTAGTTTCGGCCTGGTTAGATTCGTGCGTTTTAGAATGCAAAGCTGCAACTACTTGCTAGTTTTTTGTTTCATAAGGAACGTAATCCTTTAAACGGCGTTGTTATCAAATTATGGACCACAATTTTATATTTTAGCAAGATCGATTGCACGGTAACCAAAAGAAGTAAAAATAGAAGAAGCATAAAATACTTAATAATAGAACTCAATTTGATGATTGAGTTTTTTAAGATTTTGACGGATTAAAATGGTGCTAGAATCTAACACAAGGTAAAAACTACTGTCTTATCAAATGCTAAACTAGAGCTGTTGAGCTCAATAATGCTATAGCTGCCCTTTGAATAGTGGATAGATTTGATATGGATGTCCCGAAAACAGGTATCCACTATTTCGTCGGGACGTTCGATTCGGGAAACATGATTTTGTCCATTTTTCTTGTGCTACAGTACACTAATTTTGAAATAATGCCGACAAAAAATGGTTTGCATTTTAAAAGGGGAATTATGAAAATGAGAAACCAGCAAATCCTCTCCAAAACAGAAAAAGACCAAAAAGATTTTTAAGTTTAAAAATAAATAATAAATTATCATCGACAAAGGGAAAAATAAAAAGATAAGGAAGCACAAATCAAGCAATCAGGCATGTCTATGTGCTAAAGCGTTGTTTATTATTGGCAATCCATGGTATTGAAAAGATAAAGGTTGATAATATAATAATTTGTTCAGATAAATTTTTATATAAGCACTCACAGGATAAGTAAATAAGAAAACAAAATGAATCCATTTTTTTATAAATTAAAATTAATTTATAAATATCAATTTTTTAGAAATTAGATGAAAAAATTTCTAGAAAGTTTAAAGTACATAAAAATTTCAGTACATGAAAAAAACTTAATTTATTTTATTTTTATTATTTTCTGTTATAAGTATTTATAAATAAATTATACAAAAATAAATTATATATATATGTGTATATATAATATGAGGATGAGGTTTTGATAATGAAGAGAATCAATTTTACTTGTTGATACAGATATAAATTTTTAAAACAATATTTTAAGAAATAAAAAATAGAAAATTATTTTAAAAAATAAACAAACATTAAAAATAAAAATTGCTTATTTTATTAAAAAGTATTTTTAAAAAATTAAACAAACAACCCCACAAGCCGAGTGGATGGAAATTGCCCGCTCAATCCATTTTCATTTTAATAAGTGTTTCGTATATTATTATCGATTCACTAATTCAAATTAAATTACAAAAGTAATAAAAAAATTAAAATGATAAAAAGATATAATTAATTTAGGTAAAATATGAAAATAAAACTGAATAATTAAATAAAAAATGACATGAAAAAGCATGAATTACGAGATTAAATCATCCTCTCTATATATAATAAAAATAATAAAATTTGAATAGACAATTTTTATGTAATTGAAAAAATTATTTAAAAAAAAATATTTTTTTCATAAAATTATATAAATAATGTGTGTGTGTATATACATATAATTTGAATAATAATGATTCAAAATTGTAATTATTATTAATAAAAACAACAAGAAGAAGAAAATGATAATAAGAAAATAGAAATTCTATCAAATTTCGTGCAAATAACTCTTATTTAGTATGACAAAATAAGTTGAGTTGATTTTTTTCTCGACTCTTTAAACAAGGTAGTAAATTAAAGAAATTTTCTATTGTAGGCTTTTAAAATTAAACTTTTATTTGAGAAAAAAAATTTAAACATATACATTAAAAACTTGTTGCTATAGATATTGAATTTAAATTTGTTTGTGGAAGTTAAAACAACTATTTACAGTGAGTTGTTAATTTATGACTTGTTATTATTATTACATGTGACGATGAAATGTTGCAAATTGCAATGATCCAACGTACTTGGGTGGTCAGTGGAAGAGAGTGTGACCACGTGGCATATCCTTAACCTCACAGCGCAGCAAAAAGGTAGAGAGCTTCATGTAACAGTTATACCAGGAAGTCTGGCTCTGCAACTGCACCTCAATTTCACTCTCTCTCAATTCCTTTTTTTTTTTTTTTTGTTTTGTTTTGTTTTGTGGATCACGCCAAACCCAAACTGGTACTCTTCTCTTTCTCTCCTTTCCTTTACTTCTCCATTAATTTATTTCCTTAAAGCTTGGAAACAAACTCTTGTAAGTTTTATGAGTTGGCAGCTTCACAACACATGTTTCCTAACTCCACTCCCTAATGTCTAGTACACTTGTAGCATGTTCTTACCAACACTAGCTGATCCTTTCATACAATCTAATGCCTTCTGTTAGGATATGCAAACGGTTCCTATTATTATGTTTCTGTATTATTAGTTATAGACTTTTTATAGTCAAATGTTTACAGATATGTAGCCCAATGATGGAGTTGAATCCTTGCTGCTTCTAATTCAATTTCAATACAAGGTTTTCATGGTGACCTTTTTTCCACACTAAAACCCCACGTGATGCTCATAGGCTTTGTCATGAGTGAGGATTTGTACCCAAGATAAAAACAATTCATAACCCTGTGCCTAGCTGCTTGAGCTTATGGTATGTCTGATTCTTGACTTTATCCGTGGCAATAAATTATTTTCAACCTCATTGCAATTTGTAACCTTCACGTTGTTCTGCATATCTGATAATGCTTAATGCTGACTGTTTCTCCTCCTAGTCTCTCCTCACAAATTTTATTAGATTCACCTAATGTTCTAAACCTAATCACTTTTTGCATTTATGAAACACTTGGATTAAGAATGTTGCAGAAAGATGTTAGAATAATGGTCCGTTGAAACACTTGAATTTGCATGAGAAAAGGTGAAACAAATTTATCTATCCAGCATGCCTTCTAATATGATGCTTCTTAGGAGACTGGTTGGTGAGTAATCAATCCAGTCAAGAAATTTGGTGCTAGGCTTAGTGCAATCAGTTGCCTCGACATACCTTGCATTCAGAATTTTCATTTTAAGCACTGCACAGAAGGTTAATTTTAACTGTAATAATATTTCAGGACTTTTTTGTGAAGAGTTTATCCTTCTGAAGATGAGTGCCGAAAACGAGAAAATAAAACCAAAGACTGATATTGAACTCTTTCTGAATAATGCTAACCAGTGCATTTGGAAAAAATTGAATAATGACTCAGGTGCAGGTGCAAATGCAGCCTCCAGGGTGGACATGACATTTGCTGCCACTGACCCCCTATCTGAAATAGTTTGGTCTCCAGATAAAGGTTTGAGTCTTAAATGTGCCGATTCAAGCTTTGCTGATAAAAATAGTTCTCTTTTCCGGGACCTTGGATCAAGCTGTATGGTTCTTGCTCCGCCACAAAATTTTACTGGCGGTAGTTCTACCACAGATAAACCTATAGACGATAATATTGTGAAACATATAGCAGTTGTATGTGCCAAGAGTAATATTGCTGAAGCAGATGCTCCTACTATGCATCCTACAGGTGATTCAGGTTTCAAGGTCGAGTGTAAAGCCTATGAAGAAGATGATATAGGTAAGTGTATAGATGCAAGGAAAGGAGGCTTTATAGTAGATTTTTGGGTTCAAATAAACCTATCTGATGGACAAAGAAATACATCTGTTATCAAAATTAGTTAATTACTTAATTGGGACTTGTGAGTTTGAATTAGTGTCTTTCTGGTCACTTTTTCCTGGAATCATTTTCTCAATCCTACAGAACTCTCTCATCTGGCAGGATCTGTCGGTAATAAGGAGAAAGTGAACACCACAGCAGCAGAACCTAATTTGCCTAATGATCAAAATGGGAGTCTAATGAACAATTGGGAAAAGACTACTGGTGATCAAGCCAACATTGGAACTGATAAAATATCTGGGATAGAGGGAAACAAATTTTATGCTATTTCAGGTATGTGCTGTCATCGTGGTAGGTAAAGGTGAAAGGTGCCCTTTAGGCAGAGTTTAATGCTTTGAAAATAGAGCCACCAAAAAGCACAAGACTTGCTAAAAAAGGTGTTAAACATTAAAAAAAATTAAAACAGTTAAACATTTGATTATTTTGCATTGGTTTTACATATAAATTAACTGTTTGAGCATAAAATTCATAGTAAAAATAAAAGATTATGATGCTTAATTTACATATCCCTAAGATGCTTGCTGGTAAGAGCCCCAAAATATTATTCCTTAGTATCACAGTTGACAAGTTACATGGCTGGTTTTAGAGATTTTTAGTTGTTATCCAGAAAGGCACTTCTGTAAGAGGCACTAACCCAGTAACCCCTTCTAGCTTCCTGCCTTAGGTGTGCATCTTTTAGGTGTCTTTTCAGTACTGTGAGGATAAGAATCCAGACATTTCAAGTATATTTGTCATTCATGTTTGTAGCACATTCTAATTTGTTTAATATGAAGAAAAAATACCTGATATCTTCTGCAGGCTATTTTTCTAAATACACAGGCTCTGAAATATAAAACATTTCCTTTCTTTTTAAAGAAGGAAGTTTATTAAAAAATTTGTTTTTGTTAAAGAAAATTTCAACTTCTGCCTTTTGTGCATACCTGAAATGTATTATTTGTCAATTTTCCTGCAGGCCAGGCTGACCAAGGGCCATATGATAATTTATTATTTCAATCAGATGAAAATAAACCTAGCATGGACGACCAAAATCCTTCTCTGGGGAGACATTCTGATGGAGGTGTGGATATTGGTCTTGGAAAAAAGGCTGTAGTAACTGATGATGATTTACATACTGCAGTTGAGCCTCTAAATGAATACACAGGCTCTGGTGCTCCAGGGACTAATTTAGCATCCTCCAGCAGGAATCCTTTAGAAAAACTGGAATATAGTGCAGAGAATGATTTACGAACTTTCAACTGTGAAGCAGCTTGTGCTGGAACAAGCGGAGTTAATGTTAATGAGATTGAAAAGAAGTTTCAGGACAATCAAATGATGCTACCATGTGATAAGATTATTCCAGTTTTGCATTCTCCTTGTCATAGCAGAATTCATATGGCAAAGATCAAAGGCAAGGAAAAATCTTTATCAGACGGGGATGCAAATGTAATATTATCAAAGGAGGAGAATGACAGCCATTCAAGTGTTGAGAGCTGTAACAGTGCTGGCTTTTTTTCAACATGTAAAAAAAGACTAAACTTTCAACAACAGTTGATAATTGGGAGTAAAAGAGTCAAAAAGCAAACTGAAGAAACTTCCGGTTGCAAATCCTCTGTTAAACAGGATAGCTCATTCATGAACTGGATTTCAAACATGGTGAAAGGACTTTCGCAATCAATTCAAAATGATTCAAACACTTTGGCCCTTACCCTTGCAAATCCAGAACATCATAATCAACAGCCTGAAGAGAAACTCATCACATGCAATATGAATCAAGATCTTGAGCCAAAACATACAGGATTCAAATCCATTTTTCAGTCCATATATTGTCCAACCTTGAAGAATGTAGGAAGAAAAATGTCTCCTCAAGAAGAAAGTAGTGAGGATTTAGAACCAGGTACCATGGATCACGGAATAGATGCTACTCCAATAAAGTGTTGTGCAGAAAACAATATCGTTTCCAAACTGTGTTTGCAATCAAATAAGTTTGAAGTATCTGCTGGGAGATATGACGCTGGTCTGTCCTTGCAGCCAAAGATTAAACCTCTAAATTTTTTTAACTGTCAGGAAAGCAGCAAAAATATCCCAGTGGAGAATAAAAGTTATTCCATCTTGGGCCATAGTAAGGAGAAGGAAGAAGTGGCATCACATTCATCTTCAACAAAACAAAATACAGATAATAATGATAACAGTGTGTCCAATGCACTATCTGACAGAAAAGAAGAAGAGAATATCTGTCACAGAAGAAATAATTTGGGAAGTCTCTGGATAACTCGTTTTTCTCCAAAATCCACTGCTCCATTGAGAGAACAACCTGCCAATGACACAGAGGCCTCTACTGATCTTAAGGAAGATAAAGGAAATAATGATAATAAATCAAACTTCAAACCCCTTTCATCTTCCCCAGGATTCAGAAATTTAGAGCCAATGGCTTCAATGTTTGCCAGGAGATTTGGGGCCATCAAACATATCATACCAACAAACACAGCAGATAATACCACACAGGTAAAAATGTTGTGTTTGTTTTGTGGAACAAGAGGCCATCAACTCTCTGATTGCTCAGCTATTGCAGAAAACAAGCTAGAAGATCTCCAGAAGAATATAGATTCATATGGAGGATTGGAAGAACATCACTGTCTCTGCATCAAATGTTTTCAGCCCAACCACTGGGCAATTTCATGTCCCAATTCAATCTCAACTAGGAAACATGAACTGATAGCTAATGCATTGGCTGATGATTATGGAAAACGTATCATCCCAAGCAATGAAGAGAGTGCCAGGCTGCTAACTGATGAGGATGACCGAGTTTTATTTGACGATTCTATTAATGATAAAAATGATCACCAAGCAGGTCAAAATATTAATTTGAAGCGGAAATCAAATGAAATTATAACCTTTAAGGTAGGGTGCAATGCATCATTCAAGAAATACTGGGGTTCAAGTTCAGAGGAAAACAAATTCAGAGAAAATCCTACAACATCTCCATCCAAATTGGCCGAAAGGCATATTTCACTCGTGCCAAAGGAAATATTTGATGCAGTAAAAAATCTTCGATTGTCCCGCACTGACATCCTGAAGTAAGTAATACTTACAAAGTAACTTTGTCATTTCATGTAAATGAAGCTAGTTATCATATAGTTTTATGGTCCATGTGTAACGCATATATTATAAATAGTCTATGATAATTGCTAATTTACATCGATGATGCAAATTAGTTCTTCTTAATCCCACTATTCATGCTTACATCATAATGCATTGGCATAATGGTAGATCTCAGACATATAAATCTGTACTTTGCACATCCTTGTTATGGCTAGAAATTTTCATAGAGAACCTTCTTCTTTTTCAGCTGCTGACTATTTCCGTTTTCTGCATTTCATTGTTTCTCAGCCATTGTGCCATTGTGCCTTGCACAATCTGATTAAACTGACATTTAAGTAAATTGAAGTAGAGTGCAGCTCCAAGCGGTGAATTTGCCTTATCATTAGGTCACCGCTAACCCCTTTCTCATCTATGATCATAGGTACTCCACAAAAAACAATGTACACAAAAAAAATTAGGTGAATTGTGTTATAGTCACCTTTCCATTTTATGTGAAAGAATGGATTTTTAAAAATATTTTCACAATATCCTGATAGGAGCACTTTGTGAAAATTTATAATCTAACACTTAAAAGATAGTCACAATTAAGTCGTACACTAGAGAAAATATAAATAATCTAACTCAGACAACATGTAAGTTAACTGAAATGCAAGATAAGTTGGCCAACAAATAAATTGAGTTAAAGATCAATGATGTGTCAACAAAAACAGGCATATAATCAATAAGTACAAAAATGGTGATAGAAATAAAAAAATAAGGGAAGAAGAATAGGAAATGAGATTACATATATGCCACCAAAAGCTACCTGTTAAATATTTATTTACAAATACACTGCTTATGCCTCTAAGTATTGATTGTGAAGGAGCCTCTGTGTTGCTAATTTTTCTGGCATTTAAAGTATTTACTGAATAAAAAGGAGAAATAAAACCAACCAGAGTGTATAAAATATCTTAGGTAGAGACAGATACGTATATTTGTGATAAGTTATCATAGAGTATACTTTTGTCACTTATAAAACAAATGGATCTTTGTGACTTTTACTTAACAGAATGTCCTTTACATCAGATGGCTAAATACTCATGGATCAATCTCACAACTTGATGGTTTTTTCTTGCGCCTGCGGCTTGGGAAGTGGGAAGAAGGGCTAGGGGGAACTGGATACCATGTCGCTTGCATAAATGGTATAACAAAAATTGCACCTTGTTCTTTGCATGTAAAGCATGCATCATGCATGAACTATGTTAGTTTTCCGCATTATAAATTTCGTTGGAGTTCTTTAGTTTGATGAGATGTCATGACTGCTGGCCGTCATCCTTTTTTTTTTCGAGTACAATTCATGACTTCTGTTTTTATTCGTTTTAATTTTTTATTTTTTTTTGTTCTTTCTTGTTCCGGTGTATGGACAGAGACCCAGAGACAGTGTTCAGAACAGAATACAAGAAAGTCTCTCCCAGTGAAAGTGGGGAGTATCAAGTGTATGGTCGAAAGTCAGTATATATCCAATCATGATTTTCTTGAGGTAATAATAAACGATTATTTATCAGCTTTTCCACGCATTTTCATTGTGTACCTGTAGGTGATTGTTAGCAATAGCAATTGAATTCTAAATAGTAGAATAAACACGCACATACACATAGACGACGATTTAACGAGTTTTGACAATGTGTCTACGTCATTGGTAGCAAAGCAGTTGTGTTTCTATTATTATTGAGCAAATAGGGTTGGGTTACATTAGATAGATATATATATAAATAACAGTATAGGCTGTTGGTTTCCATATCATTTTGACTCTATAAACTACTGTGAGATTCAGGCTCGTATATAGGATAATACTCTCGTGGGTATGATGGTGGTTTACTTATTGAATAGTAAACAACATATAAATTTTTGGAGTTCTTGTTTTATGTGTTTTAGTTTTTCTGTTTTTCTTTTTTTGCTCTTCAGATATTTTTTTGGTAAGACAGGTTAGTAGTGTGATACTGAAACTTTGAGTCCTAACTAACTAACTCGAGTTGAGCCAAGTTATGTAACATTATTATGCTTCATATTTGTAATAATAAACATGCATGTGTACATATAAGATGATTGTTGGCAACACACTTTAATATATTTTTTACTATCGATTAAAATTTACTTCAGAAACTATAAAATGATAAGGATAGACTTATTAAATAACATTCTTTATTATTAGTTAAAATTTATTAAAATCTGTAAAATCATGAATGGAGGTTTATTAAATGAGGACTGAGACCTACACAATTTTCTGATATCCAATAAATTTCAACTAATTATAAAGACTGTATTTAAAAGTGTGTTAGAGAGTATATTTCTGGAATTTCTGGTACACAAAAATCTCCCACTTTCATTCTTTTAGCCCATCAAAAGTGAAGGACTAGACATTCTAACTGTGTATTTGGTTGGGATTCCAAGAGTTTGTGGATGCATGGCAACCATGAAGCAACTTATACTTGTTTCTGTAATTTGTGAAATAAGAAATGCTAGTAGGACATTTTTTAACACACTCTTTATGACACACTAATATTAGCTGAAATTTGTTGGAAATTACAAAATTGTATAGGTCTTCCTCCTTATGTAATGAACCTGACTCATGATTTTGTAATTTTCAATAAATATCAATTAATAGGAGAGTATGTTGGAAGGAATGTATAAGAGAGTATGCCACTAGCACTCCTCTTTGGGAAATTTGACATGAATCTACATACTATGTGTAAGTCTTCAAAGAAATTTAAACTACTGATTTTGTATGACTGCTGTTTTTAATCATGCATACCGTTTATAAAGTTACCAAGTAGTGGAATGGTTATCAGCTGAAGAGGAGGTTCTAAAACATTCAATAATTCTAAGAGGGATCTCTAGCAGATCTAGATTAGAAATTCCCTAGAAACACCTTGTGACCAGCCGGAGACTTAGTGCAAATCTGGTTGCACTTTTAAGGCTCTTTGAGGTGCATCAACCAAAAGCTAGAATTTGTAGCTTCTGCATGGTTTATCTGTATTTGACACAATTTAATTAGATAATATGCAATACCAAATACAGTTAATCTCGCACCCCAAGCAATTGAGAAAAAGTCCAATCCAGTTATCACTATTTGATTTACTTCATTTAGTGTGTTTCGTGGATCTGTATGCATCACAACAATATATATCAGAAAGAAATCTGTCTTTGCCTTTTACAAGTATAACACTTGTGAACGATTGTCTTCCTAACTTCCAATTATTATTTTCCTGATGTTTCCACTACTGGGTTATTATAGAAATATAGTTAGATTTATTTCAGTTATTTGCAAAAATAGCATCAACTCATGGAATGGTTATCTAATTATTATTTTATGGATATCTGCTTCAACTTCACCTGATGCTCCTTTCTCTCTTTTTGAGCAGGAAGAAATCATGGAATGGTGGTCCAACACCTCAGAAGCCGGTGCTGAGATTCCATCTGAAGAAGATCTAATAGAAAAATTTAAAAAGAAAAAAATGTTAGGTCTCTAGGCATTTATTAAATTAAATTAAATGTTAATATATTTATTATCATAATGAGTTTGTTCTCTCACTCTCTTGGATAAAAATTGTGTTTCATTTTTCTTATCCCATTGATTGTATATGAAAGGAAGCTTAAAATTGAAGATGGTGCCAACTCATCATCTTGATTTTGTGAATGTCATACCAACATTCCTATACAAAAGAATTGCTTCATCTTATGCAATGAAAGTTGTAGTAATCATTTACAAAGTATTTCTACCTTCCACTGCAAATTGCATCTGTGCCTTGCACGTGACTTTACTGTTTCTTTTATCCTAGTTTGATGAGAGTGGGTATCATTGGCATTATACATACTATTTTAAATTTAGATTCTAAATTTATATAGATCAAAAAGGCACATTTAGTTAAAACGAAACTTCAAATCTATCTTTGAAAAATAATATGTCATTCTTTAAAAGAAAATATACTGAAAAATAATACAGTGAATCAACATACTTTCATTTAAAATAAGCGAATTTATGTGCCTACGTGGCATATGGTGCTACATGTGAAAAATATGTTGGCTTATGTTAGAGGAAAAGGTGCACTGCTAAACCTTTGAATTATTTTTATTTACACATGAAGATTTAATACAACGGTAAATGATCAATTTGGTGTCGTTAATTTAACTTCAGAAAATAATAAAATGATAAAAAAATTTCTGAAAATTCTAATATTGTCATTTTAGTTTTAAAATTTAGCTGTGTATTATAATTTTAATCTTTAAAAAATATTAATATTGTTACTTAAGTTATACGATTTTTTTATATTTAAGATTAAACTAAATAATAAATTATACTTTAAAGATATTTTTATTATTTTTAAATATTAAATTAATAATACCTCACATTTTTGAAGTTGAAGATGATCGTTTACGCTTATAATGAACTTGGTGAAGGTAACGTGATATAATTGTAAACTTTCTGCTCAGCTTGAAATTAAAGAGATTGTTTGGCCAACCAGGCTAAAATTGAAATTCAAAGTACCGTAATGTTACTATGCATCAACTACCTTTACTTAACTTAATCCACACGTGATAGCAGGTGTAAAGGAAGAGAACAGGAAATTATTTTAGTACCTTTGCTTTTAATTAGGGTAAATTATACTTTTATTTGAATAAGTTTAACAAAATTTAGCTTGAAATCTTAATCTTTTTTTTACTCTATACAAATCTCTCAAAATTTACATAGTAACATAATACCATATACTCTTCCTGTTAATATAAAATATGTTAATTGGTTTGAAAAATATTATCTTTTGATTCAGTTTAGGCTTTGGACTGGCTTTGAACAACACGCATCAGATCAAGGAAATGAGCATGACCCCTTAATGAATCTAAGAACGTCATCCAAATCAAGCCTCTAAGATGAATAGAAACATATCCTCACAAACTCATACGGTTTTCTACTTACCATGAAAAAGAAAACAAACACGCAATGACAGTCAAACAGTTGACGCCCGGCAAGTTTTAAAATATGTGTTTCTAAACTGGTAAATAAAACCCCAGTCTCATCGTAATTTTTTATAATGGTATGCCCATATCTTATACATCATTTATGTATTTTTCTTTCCCATGTGAATAAGATGTACCATAGGATGGATTACAAAGAGATAATCTTTTTCCTCATTCTCAATCTCAAGACACCCTACAAGCAGAAGCTGGAACCTGTATTGGAACTCATCTATCTCATAATCGACCATAAAAAAAAGTGAACAACATACAATCGTTATAATAAAGGCTTCATTAAAATATTCAATAGACTGGTGCTTGTACCTCCTTAAGGTCCTAGGGAGGTCATTAAACAAATAAAAAATGAAATACATCATGAAGAGCATTTTCTCTTAAATGCCAATGTAATACGGTAAAGAATACTACTAAAACTCTAAGATATGTTATAGACGAGCAGTGATTATACTCCTACTCTCAAAACATGCATCATCAGATGCGGATTTTTCAAAACGAATTTGACTTAAAGAATAATACATGGCCGTAATTGGCTCTCAACAAATGACAAGCCTAAGCTGATGGAACCTAATTGGCAGATTCTTTTTTGGCTTGCCTGAGGTAATCTTCCATTTCATTGAGCCACAGATCAGCAAATTCACAGTTTTTCCAAGCTTCGAACCATGGCCCTCCACGAGTATAATGGATGGCCTTGGGCAAAGTAGTGGGATCATTTTCAACAACCCTATTATGCCCCTCAAGAAAGTTCCAAACAAAAGGGATGGATCCAATTTCATCATCCTCAAGCCATTGAAACCTGTGAAGGAAAGCACCAGTCTGTGTGTTGACAGTGTCAGGAGTGAGAACATGGTTCTTTGGATGAGCACAGTTATAGAGAACCATTGAAGACCAATTCTTTCTTGGGTAAACAGTTTGCACTGCCCCATCCATCTTAGTGGTCTCCTTTGGAGCATAGTCGTGCTGAACACACATGATGGCATACTTGTCCTCAATCAAGTCTTTCAATTCCTTGATATCAGCCAAGTAGAGAAAATCACAATCCACAAACATTGCCCAACCTTGGTAATTGGCAAGACAGGGTGTCAAGAATCTCGAAAAGGAGAACTCGGTGCTCTCAAACTGGCCCCTCTCACGCCAATACAAGCCACTTTTCCTCAGATCTGACTGCTTAATCGGTATGATCTCGACAGGGATTGAAGACCTTTTCAAGATGGAGTGGCGACATACCTCAAAGGCAAGATCTTCACGAGGGTCATACCCAACGAAGATCTTGAAGGGCTTCTTTTCATTGTTCTCAATCTCAGTTTTCCCATTACTCAAACTCATTTCTCAATGTACCTGTCATGCAACAAATCAAACATAAATATGACAAACACACACATTAGGATGTGGACAAAACCAAAGAAAAACAAAGACAAAAATATAATATTTTTTTCAAACCCAATAGAAGTTATGCAGTGTAAAAGAATCAAGTTGGTTGGTTTGTGAAAAAAATCGGAAAGAAAAACATTAAAAGGTGAAGAGAAAGAGAAGGGTACCGGATTGAGATTGAAGCAGTGTGTGTAGGACTTGTTTGGAAGAGAGGATTTTATTATGATTTGAAGGGAAGGGAAGAAAAAGCGAGGATTCAGCGGTGACGCACATGCACACCGACAGCCTTGTGTTGGACTTGTATATATATAGAGAGAGAGAGAGAGGCAATTGAGAAGCAAAGCATAAGTATGAATGCTTTCACTTAATGCGTAGCACTTTACAATTATAATCACACGGTTTCTCCTTCACAAATCCAGCTGCCCCAAAACCCATCGTTTTACTCTCCTCAATTCTCATCTCTATTACTCTTTTCATCTCATTTTCTTATTCTAATTCTAATATTTTTCTTTTTAAACTAAACCCAAGCAAAATTTATCCGGTTTAGGTCAATTGGATTTCAATTTTTTAAACAAAATTTTATGTAAGTCATTTTTATAGAAAAAAGAATTAATTATTATATCAAATTTATGAATTTGTATGATAATAAAATATAAATTCAAATATTTGTTCCTACAAATATACTAATTTTCACGTATAATTCTTGTACATTTTTTTTTATATTTATATTTATGATAATACCCAAATCTTTCATTTATTTTTCTTTTTTGTTATAAAAACACTTACATCGCGCTACCGTATATTGACGTGGCAATATTAAATAGAATTATATAAATATTTTTGTAACAAAAACTAATAATAGGAATAAAAAAAATTTAATATCACATAAATTATAAATAAAAGGAAGTAAAAACAAAAACAGATATATTTATAAGAAAAAATATTTGACCCTAAATTGATATTGGTCTTGTTAAATATTAATTAATGGTCCTGACTTTCCATTTTTTGAAAGTGGTTACTTGAAATTATAATTTGGTAAAGGGTTTTTTTTTATATATATAATGATTTTATCTACCGCAAATCAAAATGAATCAATTATATGTTTCGTTTGGTTCAGAGAAAGACAGACGAGAAAAAATAAAATATTTTAAATTTGAATTGAAGAAAAAATGAAAAAATAAAATATTTTAAAAATTTTGTTTTTAAAAACAACTTATATCTCTTTTTTATTTTAACCAAACAAAGTAAAATGCATTATTATTCGTAATATTTTTTTTATCTATATTTCCCTAATCCAAATTAACAATAAAAAATGTTAGAATCCTAAAAATATTAATTAAAGAATATTTATTTATTAAATTTAATTACTCAATAATGTGTATTAATAAATTTTTATATATAAATTTTTTTTTTACTTTTACTTAATTAATATCTTAAAAATGATTAATATTTCAACAGAAACACTATTTGGAAAAATTATGTAACGCGTGAAATATAACGAGTGGTTACTTGTCCAGTTCAGTCACATATTACAATTTACTGTGAGTTGAAAATTAAATAATTTTTTAACACCTCTCATTTCTTTGAGCAATATATGTTGGTACCATTTATTATTTCTAGTAGCTTATATTATCATAATAATACGTATTACTTCTCTCTCAAAACAAAAATGTAATAAAGTGATCTCACTTACACTATATTAAAGAATTTATCCTTATGCAATATTTAAAGAGCTTGCTTAACCTTCATAAATAAAATAAAAATAAAGACCTTGTTTAACAACTTAAAGCAAATACAAAGATGGGTCACAAATGAATAGATCACAAAATACGCAAAAATATAGTAATGTTATGGCAAATGGTGTTTGGCTGATATTTTCATAAATCGTTGGCATTGGCACCAACTAACAAATTTCAATTTGTGGTGATAGATGGATGATGTTAACAAGGCCAGAAAGCTAATTATTGGAACATTAGAAAATGTATATTATGAAAAATACCTATAAGGTCAAGCATATATGTTTAGGCTTATGTTTTTCTTTTCCTTAAAGTCATTTTATTTTTTCCTTTAATTTTTTTTTTTATTTCCTCGATTTTAAATAATATTTTTTAGTTTTATTTCATAAAAAAATATTTCAATCACCCTAAAACTAATCCAAAAAATTTTTATGCAGACAAACTAAAACAAATATACTTTAAAATTGAAGAATTTAAAAAAAATAAAATTTGAGAATAAAAACATAAATGAACTAAGTTTGAAAGTCAAAAATATGTTTAAACCGTATACTTATCATAAATTATATGAGTGTTTTTAAATATAAATAGAATTTATAAATATAAATAAATTAAAGGAATAATAAATTTTTATAATTAATGATGAATCCTGTGTTTTATTATACAGAGAAAACTGTTAACCGCAATACAAATTTATTTTAATTAAAGATATTTTAATAAAAAAATATTCGAAAAAGTTGAAGTATAAATTATTCCCATCATATTTCTATTTCATACTAATTAAAAAAATAAATTGATATTATTTAATTTCGTTAATCTAATTTAAAAAATATTTTTTTTAAAATTATTTTTATTAAAATTTGATATTATAAATTAAATGAATTATTAAAAATAAAATTTTAATTAAATAAAAATATTTTAAGGATGATCTTATTAAATATAATTAAATTAGTCCAGATTTATTTATAAAAAAAATAAAAAAAATAGATTTTTTTTTTCTTATAAAAAATACTTAAAGAGGTATAAACTTAACATCACAGCTGTGAGAATAACAAAATCCAAACAATTATACCACAAAAATGCAACTTGAATAAAGGAAGTCTAAAATACACTGTCAGCTATTAACTCGGACGAAGGGTCCATCTAAATTTAATATGTAGCGTCACAAAAGTCACTTGATATTTGTACAAAAGTACTATAGATTCAAAATGATTAAATACATTTAAATAAAAATATAACTTTTTGTGACAACAATAAAGATATAACTTATAATATATTATATAAATAATTAAGTATTCTTATAAGGTTTTTAGACCCGTAATCATGTAATGATTTTAAAACATCTAAAATACATTCATTCTAAATATTATATTTAATTATATATTTATTGCGTACACATGTTTTCTTTGTATTGTGCAAAGTATAAATTAATTTTAGGAGCATTAATACTCGCTTGAATAATCAATTGAGCAGGTAGATTAAATGCATTGCATTAAATTAAAATGACAATATAAAATGTACTTAATTCAATAATATCATAAAACGTCTAAATTAACATGTAAATTGTAATGAAGTAACCAAAAGTATAAATAGTAATAAAAGTATTACTTAAAAATAGACAAGCTTATGTAAAGTACTAAAAATCATTATGTGTATGTTTTATAACTTTAGGAAAATATTCATCTTGTATTATGATGCACAATATTACTTTAAAAGTTATAATCCATGTCTACGTTGTAATTTTAATATTCGAACCCATAATTTTTATATTTTTTATAAACCTGTTGAATTATAAAAGAAATATAAAATTAATATGCTTAAATTTGTGATCGAATTTCAATATGGTTACTAGTAAAATTATTAAAATATAATTAATAATCACGCGAGAAATTGAAGCGAAGTTTAAATTTAGAATTCAAAAGAATTATCAAAATTAGAAGAATGAAAAGGATTAACTGAGTTAGCTAAAATACTAAAAATAAAAAAGAGAAAAAGATGTGTAAGAAAAACTTTCCGTAAGAATTAAGATAGTGACACTCCATAAGTTAGGGGGAGGTGCCAATAATAATACCCATACCTAAGCAGAGTTTTCTATATTTCTGATCAGAAAAATAGGGCCTGAGCCCAAGAAATATGAAAACAATTGCCTTAGAAAAGGACAACTTGGACATTAGAAGCCCGAGACATCTCAGGAGTGATAAACTCGAACACAGTCCATGTAACGGTAACATTATATACGAGGGCTATCTGAATCCAGTTCAATGCAAATCTCTACAAAGAGAAAGTCTCAGGTGAAAATAAAATAAATTATTTTTTCAATAATTTTTATATATTTTAATAGCATTTTTAATACTATAAAGGTATGGCTTGCAAGGAATAATGCTTTACTTGATTCAATAAATAATTTCTCCTCTCCAGCTAGCTGTTATCTCAATAATTTTTAAAAATAATATGACAAAATATTTATTATTTCTTAATATTATTCCAATCTATATAGGTTATTCTAAAATAAGTTTTAGAAGTGAGAGCTTTTATAAGACAGATACCAATGAACCGTGTCTTAGGGTCAAAATATAAACCTACTAGTCAAATTATTGTTGTCAAAAATATCATTGACACTTGACAGAAGCAAGAATGAAGAGAACAACTGCATGCGAAAAGAAAAGTTTGGATTAAAGCTGGCAAAGAAAAAAAAAAAAAAAGTGGTACTTGCCAAACTTATAGTGGTGTGATGTAAATTGGGAGAGACAACAAAAAGAGAAATAAGTTGCTATACATGTGTCTGGTGTATTTGTATTTGGGCACCTTAAAGAAAACATGACATGAGTAATACTGGTTTCTTGATGTTTCCCATATTGCTCACTAGAAGTTGTTGAGTCATGTCCTAATTCCTAAGAAACAATTGAATCAAGCAATGCAAACAAAGAGAGAAGGGTGGTAGGTGCTAAATTCGAGATAGGGATCAAAGTGGTCCATGAATGAAATAAATAAATTAAAGGAAGCATGAGTTGTGATATATAATACAATAATAAGAGAGTCCCTACAGGCTACAGTGGTACATGGTACATAGGCAGTGATATTGATCAAAACTAGAATCTGTTTGCATGGATTTGGACCACACTATTTGTTGGTGATTTGGCAATTGGCAATTGGCAAGCAAAAAGATAGTGTGATGGAGGCCCCACGTGGAATGTTACCCGCATTCCAGCAACTAAAAAGGTAGTTGCTTTGATTTGGGCCCATGGGCCCAACCCCATCACGTGTGGTTGCTGTCAGCTAAAGGAGTGGCAGCACTAGCCACGAGGTGAGGGGGTTGACGGGGAGACATTAGACATACATCTTTTTATCTTCTTTAACTAAACATACAATTTTCCAGGTGGCAGTTTCTCATGCATCCCACAAATCTCTATCTCTATCTCTATCTCTATTTTTCAGAACCTGGACTCAAGAAACATACAGCAATTTAAAAGTGAAAACTGATTTTAAGTTCAAATTTTATTAATTAGTTGGAAATGTTAATAAGTGTTGTTTTGCTGCAACCGTGAAATGAGGATGGAAGAACAAGTTTCCACAGAGGCAACGAAAATCACTAATAGTAACAAAACATTCTGCCTGTTTTAATTTTCAAAATTTGAACTCCAATAGGTTTAACACCTATTTCTTTCTCTCTACCAACACTACAACCCAAGTTCCCTCCACCAACCACTACTGCTCTAAACTTCTTCATCTTTCTTCTCCAACTAAAGCTTCATTTTTCTTTATTGTAGCAACAAAGTTGCTGACCCAATTTCTTATATCTTTTTTCTTTTGTGTACCTAGGGACAATGGACACTGAAAATAGTTAAACGCTTTTGGTGTGATACTCTGAAGGAGCTGCAATTCTCAGGTAAATTTACTTGTTTGATTAATATATGCTGCTGTACCTATTTGTCATCAATTAAGTCTTTTTTAGTTTTCAATTTTTTTAGTCTTGAAGAAATGAACCCAATTTGTGCTTGTTTAAGTTTTTTGTTTAACATAATAAAAAAAGCCACTTATTTTTTAGAGGTTTTCTAAAATTGTGTTTGTCCAAACTTCTTTTCTTAAGAAGACAAACACAAAAAGTTCAGTCAAATGCTACTTAAATAGGGACACTGCTTTATATTTTGTAACACATTACACACTATATATCAATACTGCTCTCTGTGATTCCTGACATATGCATTTGGAGAAGCATGTACAAGTCCCATACTTTTTATTAGAAATCAACAAACTAGGATTGTGCTTTCTAGATTCATTTTCAGAGAGCTCTTCGATGTAACTCTTAATGGGGTTTTGTATTTTTTTTTTTTTTATTTTGCAGCTCTTTGTTTTCTTTGATGATTCTACCAAAAAGGATAAATCCAAGAGGTTAGGAAGGTTGTGTATGATAACTAAAAATGGGCTTCTAAAAAATAAAGGTTTTAAGATCTTAGAATTAATGATACGAGGCACTAATGCCAAAAAGAGGGATTCTGCTGTATTCTAATGCCAGACAATAACGAATAAACATAGGAGGAAACCCGGTCAACTTCAACAAGTGCCAATCATAGAGGTGTGATGCTGTTTTAATATTGGCTACATGCTTTTTAATTTAAGTGCTTTGTTTTATTTCATGTTTATTAGACAGGTATGGAGCAAATGGGTCTGCAGTTTCATTTGTTGGGTTTGTAATGTATTTCTGCACTTCTAAGATGTAATTTTCGTATGCAGAGGTGGCTTTCTATTTTAAATCGCAAGATTGTAATTGCCTGCTACTTCCAATTATGCACACCCTGTGCTATGTGTGCAAGCCTTGCCTTCTAATAATTTTTCTTTCCTTAGAAAGCTTCTTTTCTTTTTCAATGAGATATTAATTTATTATAATGTGAAAACAATAGTCTATATATGTGTGGTTTTGAACTTTGGATGGACTTTGATGCATACTTGAAGCAATTTCTTTTGCTGTGGCTATTAGCTTATCCAAGGAAGAAACAAAGCTCTCACTGTTGCATAAAGCGCAAGGTCCCTTGAGAAAACCATTAGCCCATTGCTTTGGTCAAATTACGTGGCGTTTTGTTTACATTCACACTTAATTTATTTCTTTTTTAACTCTGTCCAAGTTTTCTTAATAAAAAAATATCATGCAAACATTGTACTAATATGTTCATCCCATCTTAATATAAACCATCAATTACTTGAATTATATATATATTATTGTAGTCTTTTAAAAAGTTTTATATGGATAGCTATCAAGAAGTTTCATTCCGTACTAATTGTTGACATTTTATTGTCATATTTTATAACGCTTTATATAATAACATTTCACTTAACTTTTAACTTTTATACTAGTGAGAACTTTCACAAATAAATACCTAACTTTTTTAATAATTTTGTTTTTACTCGAACACTTACACTTTTATAAGATCGCTTATCTCGTAATTGTTACAAATTAAATACATATAATTTTAGAATTTTAAATAATAAATTATTGAAAAATAAATATATTTTACTGAAATAGATAGTTCAAATTAATTTTTAAATATTTTTAATTATACAATCTTATACTTATACAATTTTTACATATCTATCTTTTCTATCTGTATTTAAGCAGAATTTTATATACAATTAGACATGTGTAAGTTGTTATAATTTTTTTTATATCAAGTTAAATTCTTATAAATAAAAAAAATGTACCAATAATTTTTCATATTTTTTTAATAATTAATTATAATCGTAAATTTAACATATTGAATTGACCTGTAACATGTGAAATGTATAAAGTCTATGTGTAAATTAAATAATATAAAAAAGTCTATATGTAAATTAATTAGTATAAAAAAAAAAAACAGGCGTATAACATCCAGGAGGCTACGGTGAACATTTTTGGTATAAGAAGTAGCGTATGACTATTATGATATTCATATTTATTATATGTTCAATATCTTTTTATAATTTATTGTTTTGACAGTTTTGGTATAAATATATATTTTGGCAGTTCTATATATTGACATGTATATGTAAATTTGTTAGAATAGAAATTACACATAAATAATAACATAAGAGGATGGATAATTTTTATGAAAATTAAAAAAAATTACACTTTAATTCATGGGATGAATAAGTTATCTGAAATCATATTAACATTTAAATTATTAAAGTGAAATTATACTTTTTTTAATTTATTATTATAATAATTTAATATAAATATATATTTTCTTGCTTTCTTTCATTTTTTTTACTCAACTAATTTATTGAATGTTCAATTTCATTTAATATAGAAAATATGAATATTCTCTGTACAAAATTAATGTCTGAAATAATTTTTTAAGCAAATTATTATTATTTTTTATATTTATTATCTTATTACTTAAAAATTATTTAAGATTTTCTTTTACCTCAAAAGAATTTAATTTTAGACATTAATTTGTATATGTAAATTCGTTAAAATAGAAATTATTTATAAAATATTATACATGAAAATGAAAGTATGTTTTTTACGAAAGTAAATGCGAACATTTTCCTTGCACGGGTCCAGTAACCAGTGTGATACATTACCCACACATAGATAGCTTTTTCTTTTTCGGACATTTTCCTCTTCGCTTGCATAGAATCTTCCAAAAGACATAACTTACATAGACAACTTAGGTGTTTTTTATGCTATTCTCATGCATATTATTCCTATAAAATTTCAATTCTAATTGAAAAATAGCCCTATAAATACTTATGGTATGACTTTATCTTTCTTCAAAATCAACTTAAAATATTAAATAACACAATTTAAAAATAAAATTTTACATATTTAATAGATCCTAAATTCAAAATTGATTTACATTTGAATTTTATTATAAAACATTTAAACATAAGTTACGTCTTTTTAAAATTAATTTAACCAAATTAATTTTATTTAAAATCAAAATTTTCGAGGTTCGTCCAACATATTATTTATTTGATTTTGAGGGCACGAAAATAAAACTTACTCACCAAGAGAACAAATGGTCTCATGGAAGGAACCTATGAAATTCAAAGCAAAGAAAAATAAATATACAGCCATGGTAGACTGTCTGTTTGTGCATATGATATATCAGATTCAAAATAATTTGTCGTCATAGAAGATAGATTATACCACTTCACTCAACTTTTTTTGTTCCCCAAAGTTGTGTTTTCTCTGTACTATTACTATCTGTTCTTTCTCAAAGTGATGTTTTCACTTTTCACCGCGAATACAACTACTGCACATTTTATATCCTTTATTTATATATACATATATATAAAAAAGTGTATTAACTGCATATTGATTTTACTTGAAACTATATTTCTTAGTACATTGATTAAGTAAGCATAATTATGTTGGAGAGGGAGATGGACATTAGTGGTTAGGCTAATGATGGTAATCATCAACATCATCATGACACCTGGATCCTCAACAGTTTGACCGATATATATCATTTTACAAGGTGATTTCATATTTTAATTACATTTATAGTTAATTGCTAACCTAATTGATTGAGTCATGCATAGTTGTACTCTTCATTTTTCATATCTTGGGCTCAAACTAATTTTAAGAATAGAACTGTAACATAACAGGAATAAATGTGTTCGCGCATAATTTAATTTCCCCAATTTTTTCTTGATGCCTTTCTCTTGAACAAATGCTGGATGCAATTTGTTACAACGTGCAATTTGTAGGGGGGGAAGAAAGAAAAAGGAAAGAAATAATTAGGTGAAGAGTGATGATAATAATTACAGAGAGGAGTAGATGAGGGTTGCAATAAAGGGAGAAGAAACCAAACCTACTCACTCACCTAAACTAAACTAAACTAAACAAAAGAGAAATAAATAATAAAAAGGAGAAGATGATTTAGAATTGGGTTGAGAAGGAAATAGAAGTGGAGAGAAGAGAAGAGAAGGGAAGAGGATGAATAAGAGTGGGGGAGGAGAGATGAGTAAGTGGCCGTTCACAGTGTCTCAGTGGCAGGAACTGGAACATCAAGCTTTGATTTACAAATACATGGTGGCTGGTCTTCCTGTGCCTCCTGATCTCGTCATTCCCATTCAGAACAGCTTCCATTCCATTTCCCAATCTTTCTTGCACCATCCCTCTACCACCAGTGAGTTTCTCTATTCCAACTCAACCATTCCACATTCATTTCTTTCTATTATTCCCTTTCTTTTGCCTTTGTTGTAGATGTAGACTCTAGACAAAGACTGGGACTGTGATGTCATTTTATGTACCCCCAAACATTGCATTTGCATTTTGCATTGTGCACATTGCATATTGACCCCCTTTGTACCTAAAACACCTGCACTGAATTTGGGGTAGGGTAGGGTACCTCAACTCTGATATATGGGTAGGATGACAACTCACCATACCATATTTGGTATTGTGGTTGTAATTAAGCACACCTTTGCACTTTGCAATCATATTCTTCATCTTTCATGAGAACTTCATTGCGGAGATTGTTGAGAGAAACACAGATTTGTGATTGTTGATTGGTTATTTGGTCCCCCTTCTCTTCAGCTTTCTTTCTTTATGACTAAATATTTTAGTGTAATACTCAATGAACTATGCAGTTCTGTAGTTTTTCAACTTTGGTTGTGTATGTACTACACATTTTGATAATGTCTTGTTTGTGACCTAGGGCTTGTCTAGATATTAGTGATAAAGTAGAGATGGGAAACTGACTGTGCATGTAAATTTGCAGTGAGTTATTGTTCCTTCTACGGGAAGAAGGTGGACCCCGAGCCAGGAAGATGCAGGAGGACTGATGGGAAAAAGTGGAGGTGCTCCAAGGAAGCCTACCCAGACTCCAAGTACTGTGAGCGACACATGCACCGTGGCCGCAACCGTTCAAGAAAGCCTGTGGAATCACAAACAATGGCACAGTCATCATCCACTGTGACATCATTGACTGTAACTGCTGGCAGCGGCATCAGTGCAACTGGAAATTTCCAGAACCTTACCACCCCAAATGCATATGGTAATCCTCAAGGGACTGGTTCTGGAACAGACCAAACCCACTATCACATGGATTCCATTCCCTATGGGATCCCAAGTAAAGAATACAGGTATGGACATTTTTATTATATTTCACACTATTTCTTTGTTTGGAGAAAGCAAAATTACTTCAATGGAAAATAGTCACTAGTAGAATCATTTTGCCTGGCATATTTTAAGAAACTTCCTTATGCCTATCCTTGTGCTTGTCATTAGTTTCAATATTGTTATCAGAATTTGATGCAGTTCTTCGATTTCTGTTCCATGTAGATGAATTTCTGTTATATAGATCATTATTTGCTTAGTTTTTGTAATTTGGGCCCATTTTATTGTCACTTTGTTTCCAGTAAGAAATATGTTTACCTGCTGCACTTGATAATTTCCAGGTAAGCATTGGATGTCAGAATGACAGCTTTTTTCTGTTTATTTCATTCTAATCACTGTTCTGGGCCCTGATGTCTTTGTGCAGCTTTCGAATTCTGTAGTGATTTATGAGAATGGTGGGGTTGTGTTTGACTTTGGTTATATTGTTTCAGAGATCTCAACTCACTTGATTTTGTTGTTAGAATGATATTACTTCAGAAGTATCCCTTACATTTTTTTTTTTTTTTTCAAATTTTGTCAAAGGACAGACAAAACTGTTAACTACCTGAATTTGCTTCATCTTCTGTCAAAAATTGTTTGTCATGTTGAAGACACGTTATAGTTCTTTCCCTTAATCCTAAACTATTTTTGGTTTTTTGGTACAATTTATATTTTGTTCTATTTTCTTGTCTTGGTGATGCTCTAATGTATGGAGTGGGCAGAATATAGAAAGCCTCATGATTTGAAATTGCCTTCAAACTTCTTATTCGGTTTCTTGACTAAATTATGAGGGAGAAAGATGGTCATTTAATTGCCTTTTTATTCCTTCCGTTAATTTATTCCTGAATTATGAAATGCATTGTGAAACATCCTAGGATGCTAATTGTCTTTCTGCAATATCTGTTATGTGGGGATAGTGGGAAAGGTAGGTGCACTGATTTAATGCCCTACAGTTTTCTTGTTGTTAGAAAGGAAATGTTTTTCCTTTATTCATTTGCAATGACTTTTGATTGTGCTTCATGTGATTGCTGTCTATGCAATTTCAAAATCAAATAATGATGCATTTATATATATTTTTTTTTATAAAAGATTAAGATAAAGAATTGGCCCCTCAAGTATAGGATCCGCCACCTTTGATAAGAAGATCTAGGTATTTGATTTTTCCAAATTCGTACTTTGCCATCATATTGCTTATACTTTGTAAAATTCCAAACAGTTGATTTGTTGATTAATAATAATGGAAATTATTTACTTAAGGACCCTAATCTTAACATAAGGGACAATGCATAACACCCAATGCAGATCACATCTAGTCCTCTGAATTGAACTTCAAGGGAATTGATCTTATAGAAGTATGACATCACAATTAATACCATCTTGATGATGCACATGCTTGAGGGTTCTCAGGCTACAAAGAGGAAAGTTGGAATTTATGCTTAAGTTTTTAACTCTAGTGGCGTTTGTTATAGAGACTTTGAGATTAGGATGTCATTGTACTCTGAGAAGTTTGAGCTTCTGTTGGTTTCGGCACCAGTGCTTTCACCATGTATGTTAGAAATGTGAATATATGCTCATTTTTTCTTCACTACATGTTTGACTGATGCAAATCTGTTCAAAATAATGAAGTCTGAAATGCTTCAATTTTACTGAGTAATACTATCTTTATTGGTGGCTCTGCATTAGTCCATTGCTCTTTTCTTTTTATGGATTTGTTATTGTTGTGTTGTTGCCATTATCATCAATGTGATTATTTGCTTCCACCATTCAATCGAGTTAATTAGGCACCTTGTTCCACTAACATGATAAGTTTTGATGTTTAAATAAACATGATAGCAGAATATTTTAGGAAGATCCTTATTTTCTCCCACCGAATTGTGGGTAATCTTATTTGAAACAAGCAGGTATTTTCAAGGACCTAAATCTGAGGGTGCTGAACATGGTTTAGTGTCCAAGACTTTAGGAAGCAACAAGGTTCTTCGCATGGAGTCACAGATGGATAACACTTTGATGCCAACCGGAGTTGCTTCATTCTCTACATTGAGATCAAATAATAATTCCATGTTGCAGGGTGATTATCTCCAGCCTTCTTTCTTATCTAGTGAGTACGCCTCAGGAGAAACTGTGAAGCAAGAGGGTCAGTCCCTTCGACCTTTCTTTGATGAATGGCCTAAAAGCAGGGACTCATGGTCTGGTCTGGAAGGTGAGAGATCCAACCAGACAACTTTCTCCACCACTCAACTCTCAATATCCATTCCCATGTCATCATCAAATTTCTCTACCACTAGCTCTCAATCCCCACATGGCGAGATTTAAATTAGGCCATTTTGAATGAAGCATGTACCCACCAACCACTTGAATCCTGTAATTATATTATTGCAGTTAACTAAAAACAGCCCCTTTGGGTTTTTCAGTGCAATGTTCTGAAAGGACCAAAGAGACCCTGCTTTTTTATATTTTCATTAGACTCTAGCTCCCGGTTTTTGTGCACTTTCTGTGTAGCAAGTTGTCTACTACTGTGGAACCTCGTCTAGTGGGTGCATTTTAATAGAATCCATCAACGTTCTTGTTTTGCATCTAATGAACAAACAACAGTATCTCGTCCTGATTTAATGGACGTTGAATGAAGTTGCTGGTTTTATTCAAGAAATAACGCATCCCTTGGAGTTCTTTTTGTGAGTTTGAGATGGAGAAAAACCTTGAAATTTGGTACTAGACTACAATTAGCTGGCGCCAAAAAAAAAAAGTACCATGATATTCATCAATTCAATTAAACATAAGGTATTTTGGAAGCTAAATATGTGCCGTGAATACATTTTATATGATATTATAGACCATTGAACATTTGGCTTTCTCAACGAAAGAACATTGGGGAAAAAGGCATAGAAAATATTCGTGGCTTAACTTTAGTCTCCGGGTTGCCAAAGGCCACTTAAAAAAAGTGAATCGAGTTTTTGGGCCCAAACATAGTTCAATCCTAGGATCATAGTAGTCCCAAGGTTAAGCATTCGTCGACATTAGTATTATTGAAAAAAAATTCAAATATCACGTCAAATAGAGACAGTGCGTATAAGTGAGGGATCAGCCTCTTCGCTTTATGAGGTAATTTTTGTTGTTGAATTAGGTTCAAAGTAATGTTTTAAGATAGGATCATAGCCTATTTTAAATTTATTAAAAAGTCACCAATTATATAAGTTAATTTTAAGGTTGAGTTAGATTATAATTTATGTTTTAAAATGGCATTATAACCTATAATATAAATGTTTATATGTATTTTGAAAAATATGCATTAAAGTGAATTATGAGATGGAATATTAACTAATTTAAAAATTAATTTATTGAGTTTTGGTTTAATTATGTTTTTTATCTTTATAGTTGCATAAGAATTTTTTTATTTTAATCTGTATAGTTTTAAACATTTCAATTTGATATAGTAATTTGTTTGTTTTTTTTTTTTGCAATCTAAAATTGTCCAATGTTTTAATATTTAAATTTATTATAACTGTTATAAAATTATAACTAACAGTGAAAAATTAAAAAAAACTGTGATAATTTTAGTTTTGTAACAGTTTTAAAATATCAATATGTAATAATGTTACATTTTTAGTTAACAACGATTAAAAATGTTAAAAAAAAAAAACTCCAACATAGAGAATTTCAATTGCAAAAGATAGAAATGAAAAAAAATTGACAATAAATTAAGAAATGATACAAACAAATGAAAAGTAAAATAATATAACATAAAAAAATAATAAGATAGAAACCTCTGAAATGAAGATATTGCAAAGATAAAAAAAAAAGGAGAAATAAAGGTGATTGTTTGTAACATGTAATAAAAAAAATTGACATCAGATAAATGAGACGAAAATATATATATAATTTTAGATAAAAATAAATAAATAAATTATAATTTTGAGGAAAATAAATACTCATTTTGAATATAAGGATGATCATAAAATTATGGTAAATTAAATTTGATTTATTGATTTTGTGTGTCCTAATTATCCTTAATTTTTTTTATGAAAATCTCTTGTGAAATTATTATAAAAATTGATAAGTGAAAATTTTATTTTATAAAATATTCTAGTTTTTATACAATATAGATAAATATAGATATAAATTTAGCCAAGTTGCAATGTAATGATCTCTTTTTATTATATAAATTAGTTTATAATTAAATGATAATACCAAAAGTTAAATTAAATAAATCCATATTATTTATTTTAATCAATTGATCCTTAGCAAATAGGATTAGGGATTTGGATCAATTAAAAAAAATTCAAATTAAATAAATTAAATTAGTTTTAAATTTTGTTCGTAAAAATTTTTCACCTAATCAAATCTAACCTTAATTTGAATTAAATTAATCAAACTTGACAATAATTGATTTAAGTATCAAGTTTTTTATTTATAAACTTCAAATTGACAATAATTAATTTAGGTATCGAGTTTTTTATTTATAAACTTTGAATCGATGATGTTAAATATTGTTAATATTTTTATTATTATATTTTATCCTTTTCATTGAATATCTTTTACGATCACACACATATATTTCAAAAAAATATTGTTATTATTTAGTTGGTTTTAAGACAATATATGATAATGATACAATTATGAGTAATTTTTTGAATAAAATAATGTTTTTTTCTTAAAATAAATTTTTACATTTGAAAAATATTATTTATATCTTTTGATATTGTTAATATATCTCCATTTTATATTTTTTTTTAAAAATATTTTTTTTCTTAGAAAATACATTTTGGAATGTTAAAATTTTCAACATTTCAAAAAATATTTTTTAAAATTGTAAAGAAATGAAATACCAATTGCTTTTAAATTATTTAGTATTTGTTATGATTGGTATACTCATTCTTTTTTCTTTATTTAAAAGAACTCTAACAAAAATATAAAATTATGATATTTTAAAAACACTCATAAAAATATGATTTTTATAAATATATAGACACTTTCATTATACTAATGCGAAATCTTTTAAATAAAATAACAAAAAAATTATTATTTCCTTTATCAATTAAATTATTCTTCGACTAAGAAGTAATATTTTTATCACAATAAAAAACAAAATAAATATTAAAGTTGTTTGTATTATATGTTATTTTATATGATATAAATATTATCTTAAATTTTTTTTAAAAAAATTAACTTTTGAGAATATTAAAATGTTAATTAAATTTAACATTTAAAAAATTACACTTTCTAAAAAATTTTATTTTTTAAATAAAAAATATTAATGATATTAAAAAATATAAATAATAATTACCACTGCACTTTTATACGACAAAAATTTCAACTAATCTAAATATAACCACCCCACTTTTAATTAAATTAGGTTCGTTCAGATTGTAAAAAAGTTCTTAAACAATTTAAATAGATGAAAATTGATTAATTTAATTAACAATCTTGAAGGATCCTAAAACACAAAGTATTTTTGTTTTTTTTTTCTTCCCTAATTTATGTTCGATAAAACGTGAAGATATACGGGCAAAACGTGAGGCACCAGGCCTGCCAATGAGGCGTTACTACTGACCCACGCCATCCCTACGCGCACCCTAGCCACGCGCTTTTCTTGAACTAACACGCTTCACTGAACTCACACGTGCGGGATGCTCACTTCATCCACCTTGACTTGTTTATCTAGGTGGCCCCAGCTTCGTTTACAATAATAAAACGTAAATAAATAATAATAAATAACTGAATAAATAATAAATAGCTAATGGAGAAAAAATAATAAAAAAGCAAATAAATACAAACTCAACATAAATTATTAAGGGAAAACAATCTGAAATGGAAATGACCCAGAATTCTGTTTTAAGAAATTTTGAATTTTGACTTAATTAATGAATCATCAATTTGATTTAGAAAATCTAGAGAGGTAGAGAATTTTTTTAGCAAGTTACATTTAGAGAGAGAAAACAGGGCAGTTTAAGCCAGCTGGGTTAGATAGATGGATTTGGATTCTGATGAAAACAATTAAATTAAATTAAAAGCCCATTTGCAAGATTTTACTTTTATTATTATTATTATTTTTTGTTCGGATCACAGACAGAAAAAGTGAGGTGAGAAGAAGAAAAAACGGAAGAAAATTTATTATATAATTGACGCAGCAATAAATTTCATTGAGTATAAATAATAAATAGTAAGAGTTTGTTGTATACAATTCTGTGTCTCTCTCTCTATGTGTGTGTGAAATTTGCATTTGCATTTGCATTTGCATGCACTTCATTTCATTTCTCAACCCTTCATTTTGAATCTCCATTTTGTGGATCGTCACAGATAGATACTCTAAATTCTTCTAACCCACAATTTCCAAGACGCAGATTTCTGCTAGTCCAAACGACGTCGTACCGGCCACTTCTCTCTTTCTTCTTTGTCATCGGAATTTGCCTAACGGAAGGTAAGGCTGTGCAATGCAACCACGATGGTTTTCATCTGAATTTTTTTACCAGTTAGGGTTTTTTTATTTTTTATTTGATTATTCTAATTTCCTTAAAATCGATTTTCTCTCTTTTTATTTTTTTCGTTTGTTTCAAACTCTTCTCCTTGTGTTGGGATGAATTTATTAGAACAGTTGAACAGTTGGGTACTTGTTGGTTCTGACAGGGGAAGCTATATAATTCAGTGTGTGGTTGGGTTAGGGTTTGATTTAGTTGTGGAAAAGGGTTTTCGGACGGATAATTTGTTTTGGGGGTTGGGAGTGGGGGGGACCTTTTAGCACACTTCAATTAGCATTTGCAAAATTCTAATCTCTGTTTGATTCTTGGTTGAGAGAAGTATTTCAATGAGTGGTACCTGCTCAGCACCTTTTTCTGAAAAAGTTGGGGCAATATCTGTTAACGTGGTTTGGATGTAAATTCTTCATGACATTGAGGAGTTTTCCAGATTCTAGAACCTCCAGTATGAGTCATCAATCATCATAATATTCATGAGAACGTGCTGAGATAACAGGGTAATTCACAGGCTGTTCCTTTCCTTCTTTCATTGCAGTTGGTCTATTATTTTGTTGCTATGAAATATCTGCCACATTTGAGCAACATTATTGTCTATTAAACTAGAGTGGTTGGAAAATCATATATGATTAACAGCATTATGCCTGGCAAGTTGCCATAAAATAATTTTTCTAAGCGTTTACTCTGCAAAGACTGTAGCGGTGGGAGATTGGAGGTGCTGTCATGTTGAACAGAATTGTCTGCATATATGAATGTGAATGTATCCCGTGTGTGCTTTGGTCTTAATATATATTTTTGGTTTATTGTTTTCTTATTTCCTATTGTCCTAATTGAGAAGTGGCTGATTGATGCGAAATTCTATGGTGGCAAAACGATATTTTTGGATTTAGTTAATAGTCTTCATTTTTCTTTCTGTTTAAAGAAGAATTCATTAATAGTTAAGTATAACTGCTGAAAATTAGTATTCCCCCTTGAGCAGGCATTTCGAGAAAAAGATTAAAAATAAAAGTCATTATCTCAAGAGAGTGCCCCATTCTCTGTAGCTGTAAGAGTAAGAAACTCTGGCTATAAGTGATGGCATGATTGGCATCACTGTTTATTCAAATACACGCCTTTTATGGACCCAAAACTTCATATATGGTCAGAGAAAATGTTGTGATTTTATAACATATCTGAGTAAATCCATGACTGGCACAATGTCCTCAGAATTGACATTAGAGAAAAAGATGAACATGGTGAAACTTCAAATGTTTCACAAATCTGACAAGAGAACCTGATGCAGCTTCTGTGCTTGAGAAGTATGATAAATCTTTTTGTGTCAATCCTATGCAGTAACATAGTGAAACATTGTTATTGGAGGGTATCCTTAACCCTGTAAAAAGCATTTGAGTGTCCGAGTCAAAATTTTCACCTTTCTTTTAACTTGTGCTTTGTTTTGATTATGTATCAGCTGAATCTGAATAAAGTTTGTCAAACAATCTATGATTCAGAACACTGATATGAGACTTGAATCGGGGACTTGCAATGTGTGTTCGGCTCCTTGTTCATCTTGCATGCATCTTAACCATCCTCTAATGGGGTTAAAGGCTGAAGAGTTTTCTGATGAAAACTGTCGCGTAGGAGAGGCTAATTCAATGGATAAGGATAATGCATATTCTCTTAGGAGCAGAGCTTGTGAAAGCTCACAGCACACCGTCAGTGAAGCAAGTAATATGCAGAGTGTTAATTCAAATCATGATGCTCTATCTGAAAATGCTGAGAGTAGACAGATCATACTGAATAAGTATCAGGATTCCAAACATTTAGAAGGTCATGATGACAACACTTCTTGTATTAGTAGAGCCAGTGATGCTAATTTAGTGAATGGTAGCCATCAAAGGAATGAAGAGCAAATAATAATGCATGTGGAAAGGGATCCATGTTCTCACGCCCTAGAAAAATTGTCAGAATGCTCCATTGAGAATTCTAGTTCATCATTGACCAAAGAGAGGGAACCTGTTGTTTCTGGTGAGAAATATATTACTGTTAGAGATGACCTTATTGAGAGTACTTCCAAGATTTCACGAAAAGTATGTCCCAAGTCAGAAGTAGATACTGATGTCTGTGATGCTAACAATGAAGATCCTAAATGTTCAGTTCAAGATGGACAGTGTGAGAAAGCTGAAAAGCTGGTTAAATCACCTGGCAAGCTAGATCCTCCTCAATCTGAAGACGAGAGTGATGAATCTGATGTTGTGGAACATGATGTGAGTATCTTTGCTTTTCTCTCTTTTAGTTTGTTTTTTACTGAAACTAAATGTGATTGAGATGAAAATGAGAGGGGAGATGAACACATTTGTGGAGATGCTTATGCCTCAACTTCATTTCTGATTTCATTGACTGAAAAATAGGTAAAGGTGTGTGACATCTGTGGAGATGCTGGTCGTGAGGATCTACTTGCCATATGTAGTAGGTGCAGTGATGGTGCTGAGCACACGTATGCATAAGAAACTATCTTCGTACTTTTTAGTTTTTATTATATTGTTGCAAATTCCTTACTCTAAAGTTTAAAATGAATTTTACCATTATTATGTCTTTGAATCAGCTACTGCATGCGAGAAATGCTTGACAAAGTCCCTGAAGGGGATTGGTTATGTGAAGAATGCAAAGATGCAGAGGAGAATGAAAATAAAAGACTGGGTAAGAGTGAAGTTGTATATCATATTACACAAAGAGGCATTCTGGTGTCTTACATTTTACACCCTTTGTGCTTCTGCAAACTGAATATGCATGCTCTGATGTTGAGTACATAAACATTCAAGCACCCATATCTATATCTATGGCTGTATGCTGACATTTTTGGAGTTAAATTTTGTGGTTCAGATGTTGAAGACAAAAAAATGGTTGAAGTTAGTTCAACCTCACAAGTCTCTGGCAAAAGACTTTCTGATAACATTGAAGTAGCTCCAGCAGCAAAAAGAACAGCTCTTGAATCAAGTACAGGATCACCAAAGACGTCAAGTCCCAAGAGATTAGTTCCACTGTCCCGGGAATCTTCATTTAAGAGCTTAGATAAATCAAAAGTGAAGCCGGGTCTTCAGATGCCTATTCGTAACCACTCTAGCAGTAATGACACAGAGATTGCTCGCTCTCTTTCTATTGGTCCCCGGGGTCAAAATTCAAAAGGTATGGATTTATTTTTCATCTGGTGTGCTTCACTGCAACTTTCTATATTTTCTGTGGGTCTTAAGGTCTTTCAAGCAATTGGGTTCCTTAATGATTTTGTATCATGTATCCAAGGGTTTCACTTATTCCAAGCACAACTTTTGTTCTTATGAATAGGTATATTGTTGAAGTCTAATTCATTCAACAACTTAAATTCTAAGCCAAGAGTCAAACTTGTTGATGAAGTTGTTCCCCAAAAGCCAAAAGGAGGTAATGAACATACTTCAAAGAACGTGGAGATGCCTGCTCGCATGACTGGCAAATCAACATTATTCAAATCCTCAAGTTTGGGGCGATCAAATGCAACTGAATCAAAAGTTAAAATGCTCTCACCAAAGTCTGCAACTTCTCAGGATTTGAAAGGATCTAGACATTTAAAAGAATCAGGTGCTGCATTTGATAGGAAATTTCCGTCTAGGGTTGATCGGCCTGTGGCTAGTTCTGTTGTTTCCACTCCTAAGGGTGATCAAAAGCATACGCCTCGTGGTGAAACCAGTAAACCTTCAGCAATGAACAACAATCGAGAGTTGAAGGTTAACCAGGATGGAAAATCAAGTGCATTATCAAGGTCAACGAGTAATATAAACCGTAAAAGTTTGGAGCCTCAAGTTAGTTCAGGTGTGATCTCAATTGGAAACATATTATTCCTTCCTACCTTTTTCTTTTTTTTTTTTTTGGGGGGGGGGTGTTTAATTTGCTGCACTTGATACTTCATTTTGGTTTCATAAAGGCATCATCTATGTTATTTGCCTTTGCTTTTGTTTCAGCTAGGGCATCATTCTATCAGCAGTAGATTTTGTGCTTCAAACTATGCTATCTTCAAGTATTATTTCTTATTTAATTTTTCTTTGAAATTTAGAGAGAACATCAACCCGTGTTGATGAAGCTCAACAGGATGTGCTGCCTCGGTCACGGGAGACAGCAAATCAGGTTGAGAAAAGCAGAGATAGTTCTATTGATCGTGGAAGGCCAGCTGTTTCTACTCCAAAAACCCCATTCTGTCAAAAGTGTAAGGAATTTGGCCATGCTTTTGAATGTTGTACAACTGGTACTGCACAGGAGTCTGGTGCTGAAATATCTGTCACTGCCTCGAGTAGTTCAAAAGAGGAGATGCATAAAGACAATATATTGAAAGCTGCAATCCAGGCCGCTTTACTTAGAAGGCCTGAAATTTACAAGAAGAAAGAAGTATCTAATCCAACTGACGAGGTGTCTACCTCAGGTACAGAGTTGAATTGTGAAGTGACTTCAAAAGACCCAGTTTTGGTTTCCAGCACATTGATAAATAGTATATCTGCTGATGAAACCCCAGAACAACAGGAAATCCTTGAGAGTTCTACCTCAGATTCTGCCAAATGTTCATCTGCCAATGATTTGAAGCAGCTTGACTCTTGTCCAATTGACTTTCAGTCCCAACCAGGAAAGTCAGATTCCATTGGTCTTGCAGCTGGAAAACCTGTAGTGAGAGACTTGTCTAATAAAGCTGTGACAATGTCAAGTTTTCTATCGAAGATGTTGGCCTTTCCTGAATATGAATACACCTGGCAGTATGGAACATCTTTGATTAACTAACTTGTCTCTAGTTCTGGATTGCTCTTGCTCTTTTAATTGTTGTGTTTTACAATAAAGTGCATTGTACATAAGTTTTGTTGCTTGCTTGCAGGGGTGTCTTTGAAGTGCATAGAAATGGAAAGCCTCCTGATTTATATACTGGACTTCAGGCACATTTATCCTCTTGTGCTTCTCCTAAGGTTCTTGGGGTAGTGAACAAGTTTCTACCCAAAGTTTCCCTTAATGAAGTTTCTCGCTTGAGCATGTGGCCTTCACAATTTCATCATGGTGGTGTTAGTGATGATAATATTGCTCTTTACTTCTTTGCCAGGGATGTTGAAAGGCAAGTATATGGATATTATTCTCAAATTGACTGTAGACCATGAAATGCAAATATTTGTTTGTTTTCTTTCTTGTAATAATTAACTTTTTAGTTGTGTTCTGACACAGTTATGAGAGACACTACAAGGGGCTATTGGATCACATGATTAGAAATGATTTAGCACTTGAAGGAAATTTTGATGGTGTTGAACTGCTGATATTCCCTTCCAACCAGCTTCCTGAAAATTCTCAGCGTAAGGAATTATTATTCCATACTATTATCAAACAATCTAACATTGTTAGCAACTTGTGAAGGGATACTTGGATTTGGGGATTGTGTTGATGTTTATGCCTTGATTAGTGTTCATGGACTGCAGAAATTATTTCATGTGCAATTTTGAAATGTCTTGGGAAAGATCGTTTGAGAAGTCTCTACAAAGAGGAGCATTCTTTTGTTCTAGAGTGCACCTTATGGGTATTTTATTTTTTGGTAAATGGTTGCTTGTCATTTGCCTGAGTGGTGATCCCATTTATTTTTATTAAAGATGCTAGATTGCTTTATATGATGTCAGAATTCTGAATAAGACTAGTATTGATGAAATGCATTGAAGTTGCAAAAAATTAGAATATTCTATGTTTAATTTGGATCAAGTCAGAAGCAATAATTTGACCTTGCAGTCAGTAGGCATTAGTGTGTCATTAGTGCTAAATTTTGGTCAACCTTAGCTTCCCTTTTTGATCATTACTGGGTGTTAGATATAAATCATTGTTGAGCCTTCACCTAATAACTTGAGTTTTTGGGAGAGTTGGTTCTCAATTGGATTTAGATCCTTCCATCTTGTCTCTTGGTTGCAAATAGGAAGTAGAGGTGGTGGTGGCTCTGGCATTGTTGTTTTTGCCAATGACTTCTCAAAGGACTAGTGTACAGTCAGCTTTCAGAGGGGGCAGCATGGTGGAATGATAGGGATTTGGGTTTGCACATCACAGTGGTTAGCTTTCTGGCGTGGTTCTCCTGTTGTTTGTATCAATTGAGGAATCAAATTTTTTATAATGAAATGGTAATGAATTGGTTCTTGCTTGTCATTCTTCTAATAAAAAATTGAATATTAGCACAAGATAGGCATGCCTGTGCATTGTCCTTGCTTTAAGGAGGCATGTTAGAAATAAAACCATTCACTAATTGCTTAAGCTTTTTGGGGAGAGTTGATCCTTGTCAATTGGGTATGCTTGGCTTACAGTTTAGATGACTGATTTAAATGCGTATCTATGTAACTGTTTTTAAAAAGAAAAGAGTTTTTAAAATTGACTTTCTTACCCATGTTTAGACTGCTAATGATCCCTACTTTTTGGCAGGCTGGAATATGTTGTTTTTCTTATGGGGTGTATTTAGGGGGAGGAGGATCAGCCATTCAGATTCTGCAGAAAATATTTGTATTCCCAGTTTGAATGTAATGCCAGTTGAGGAGAAATCTTCAACTGCTGTTTTGACAATGCCCGAAACACATTTTTCGCCAAAGCGCAAGGATGGAGAATCAATTGATTGTGATAAAGCATGCAGTGCACTTCTCCCATCCACTTCCATAGACCAACGTGAGACTACTGGAAGTAGGAATGTTGATGTCAATGACCAGACACATTTGGGTTCACAAGTAAACTTAGAGAAGCTAGATTGTAAGATTGACCTAAAATCTACATCAAGGGTTCCAACAAGCAGTACTCTGTTATGTCAAGAAATGAACTCCACTAGTTCATCCCTGGTAATTTTTTATCCTTAAATAGCATTAAATTTTATTAAGTTGTGCCTTGGTGACCGGTTCGGCACAGGTTCAAATCCGGAAACAGTCTCTTTGTATGTGCAAGGGTAAGGCTGCGTACAATGACCTTCCCCTTATCTTTGCATGGCAAGGAGCCTTTGGGCACTGGGGTATGTTAGTTTATACATAAAATTTGATAGACTGAAAATTTTGTTTTTCAATTGATAAAAATATACTTGCATGCATATATGATGTCGAACATTATGATCGATCATGGTTCCTCATACTATGTAAGTTTGAAGCCAAAAAAATGCCATAAAAGTATAGCAGATGGTGTTGTGTTTTACGGCAAAAGCATGGCGACCATGATAAATATATATTTCTGTATGTATGTGTCAGTATGAAATCCCTTGAGCAAATTCTCTTGTATGTGTCTAACATCTTGTTGCTTGTAATCTATGCTGTGAACTGTACCTACCTGGAAATCACTATCTAAAAACCCATTTTGTGAAGAGTGGTTGTTGACTGGTTGGTTATCTTTGAAGCCAATCATCTCAGTTTGTTAAAAGATGTTCTTGCTTTATGCAGAAAGCTAGTTTACTTGAACAAGAACAGTGCAGAGAGTCTAAACCTCCTGAAGCAATGGGAAAAAGTGCAAGTAGTAGGATTGGGGAAACAAAAACTGATTCTGATAATTCTGTCAAGCAAATGAACACGTTGTCTTTGATTCCTTCTGAAGAAGGTGCTTCAAGCAATACTGGTAAAGATAAAATTTCAGAGAAAATGAACAGTGATGAAGACAAGCAAAGGCCTAACAATAAACAAAAAGAGAATTGTCCCTATATTGATTTGGAGGCAAATATTGAAAATCAAGAAAAAGTTGCTGCAAGCAATTTTAGTAAGGATAAAAATTCAGTAACAACTATTGTTGATGAAGATCAGCAAAGGCCTAAGAGGAAACAGAAAGATGATCATTATATTGACTTGGAGGCAACACTTGAAGATCAAGAAACAGGTGCTGTGAGCAATTTATGTGAGGTTAAAATTTCAGAAAAAATGGACGTTGAGGAAGATTGGCGATGGCTTAAGAGGAAACAGAAAGATGATCACTATATTGACTTGGAGGAAACTTTTCAGGGAGACCCAAGTGTGGAAGGGATCAACTGTCGGCTACCTAATGATAAAGTTCATGTAGATCTTTCTGACACAATTATGCAGGGTTCTGCTGTCAGTTGCCAGAAAATGCCTTGGAGTGAGAGAAATGCCAAGTTTGAAGACAGAGAAGGTTCCGGCAAGAAGCTAAAGACAGGTTTTGGTGGTATTTATGGTTCCGTAGGTAGAGACTCTTTTATTGACAGTTTTACATCTCTTGGAAATGATCTTGGTTCCTTTTCTTCAGTTGAGGACAAAGGATGTGAGGAAGCTTGTGATGAGAAAATCATCCGAGAGGACATGGGAACGATGGAAAGAACCTTCTTTCCAGTTGGCACACAGAATATTACCAACTCACTATCAGTAATGAATAGCATGTCAACCACAAGGGTTGATGAGTACAATGAAGGATTTCAAGATGGGATTCCCAATCTAGAGCTTGCCTTAGGGGGCAAAACGAAACCACCACCGCCGGCTGCACCTAAGGGTATGCTGCCTTTCTTAGTTGGGGCAGTGGACAGGCAAAATAATCGCCCAGATTGCTTGGGCGATGGGCAGGAGGATGATGCTGTTGCTGCATCTCTTTCCCTCTCTCTCTCTTTTCCATCTTCAAACAAGGAACAGACAAAAGCTGCGGAGCTTTTGCCTGATGGGCAGCGTGTGAACAACTCGTTTTTCCTTTTAGGGAGAAAATAAATCTGCTGACTGCTTATATGTTTCCAATCATGTATATTATCTTATCTTGTTCCGGATGGCCCAGCCTGTATGATAGATAGATATAATCTTCTAGCCCCTCCCTACACAAAGAAGGAGCCATTGTCCTCAACAAGAGTCAATAAGTTTTCTCTCTTTTTAATCCTTTATCACATACATGTTTTTATGTTAGCTTTTTGTTTTCAGAATGCATAGTTAACGGCTGTTTGTATATAAAGAGAGAATTGAAGCCGGCATAATTTCAGATATGTTACTAGGAACTTGCGGATGACTATTTTTATGGCAGGTTTCCTCTGTTCCTGGCTCCATTCTGTCTTCTTTTATCGTTATACTGGGTAAGCGCTTAATTATTGAATACTAAAAATTACACTCCTGTTGCTGGAACGTGGTTGTTCCTCTCGATGATTACGAATGGCAGTGTTTTAATGCTGCTTTGCTTTCCTGCATGTGATTTGTGGCTTATGCATTAAACAACCGCGTTGAGTTGAAATTTTGAAAACTACCATTGCAGCAAAAGGGATTATTTACGCAGTAATAGTAGTACTTGAAAAATAGTGATCACTAATAATTTTCGTAACAGCAATAACAATTCAAAATGATTTATTGGTCCTAATTAATCTGCTTTTAATTGCTTTATTTTTCTGCATGTGGATCCTTTACATTAACTGATAGTTGATAAACATCAACTATATTTTGCATATAGAATTTGAACTAAAAGTAATCCATTTTATGCAGCTAAATAATTGAGTCTAGTGTAAACAATCTTAGAATTTTACACTTATTTTGGTTTATGTGCAAACTTAAATGAAGTGATAAACATGTAGTTATTAAGTTCTCTCCTCAAACAAGGGGATACTTAAATTTTAAGAAAATAATCACTTTAAATTTTATTTTTTTAATTTTACTCATTTAACTTTCATTTGCTATGAGCTTGACGTGATTTTACTCATTTTACCAAGGTAAAAAAATTGCATTGTATTACTTCAATATTTAGAGAGACTAAATTCTGACTATCAAAATTACTCGTTCAATTTATTTAAACTATATTATATACTCACATAATATAGACAACATTTTGAATTGAATCTTATTTTACCACTTATTAGAATATAGAATCTAGTAGGATACTATAATATTTGAATTTATATTTGTGCGGATAATAACTTCAATACCTAAGGTTTTTGCTTGGGTATTTAAACATTTATATTTGTATTCAATATTCATACTTTAATTAAAATAAAAAATATAAAATGTTGATTAAAATATGATATTAATTAAATTAAAAATACATTTAAAGATCTTATATAAAATATAATTATAATTATAAAACATC
>JAMLFT010000060.1:0-64963 GCA_026544285.1 Pachyrhizus erosus | reverse complement strand
TAGTATTTTTATAAGATTAAATTTAGAATATTTTTTATATTGATTATTTTTTCAAAAAAAATATCTTTTATTAAAGGTAGTCCTAAAATGACATGACAATAAGAAATATATTGACTTATTGATATTTTTTAGGTATGTTCAAAAGATATTTTTGAAAAAATATTAATTTAAGACAGATTTAATACTTTTAATTAAATTAAATAATTTTTTAATCTTGATGAATTAGTCATTTAAATCTTAAAGACTAGAGATAATATAAATTTATGATTTATCTAAAATTTAGTATCCGTAATTATTGAGATAATATCAAAATATTTAACGGCTATTGTTGTTAAGACCAAAATGTTATTGTTGATAAGACTAAAATGAAATTAAAATGATAAAATAAATTGTTTAGTATGAATATAAAACAATTAGTATCATTATTAATAAAAAATCTTGTCTTTTAAGTATGTTATTGTTGATAAAACTAAAATAAAATTAAAATGGCAAAAAAAATTGTTTAGTACGAATATAAAACAATTAATATCATGATTAATAGAAAATCTTGTCTTTTAAGTATGTAATTAGAAATTCAATCTTTAATCAGTGTACGTGAAAAAATATATGTTTAGAGAGGTTAAGAGTTAAAATCAAATTAAAAAAATAAAATAAAACAATCAGCAGATAGCAGAAAAAAAATTAACGACCCAACATCGTAATAACAAATTGGTCCATTCAACGTAAAAAGGTAACAAAACAATGAAAATAGTAAAACAAGAGCATATTGCTAAGACCTAATTAATGTCAAGATGTGCATAAATTCATATCAATTCAAATCTTTTGACCACAAAGGTCTTTTTTCGTATCAGCCCATTCATCTTCGGCTTTCTTCTTATTGGTTAGGGCCACTTTGGAAGAAGTCCCTGACTCCTTCAAAGTTGTGAGGATTTATAATCCAACAAAATGGGTGCCAATCTTGTTCAAGCTGCGGATTGTCATTCTCCACAAGCATGAGCTTTCTCAAACATGATTGACTCAGAACATTTATCGACTTGATTGTTGGTCAAGTCTTTTCTTCTAACACTTCAATAGTCTGATTTGAACTGATGTGGGAAGCACTTGGAGTATCAAAGGGGATAATCTGATGAATATATTTAGTGTTATTATAGATATTCAAATTAATTTGACATGTATAAAGTAGTAAGAGACAAGAAAAAATAATCTCTTAATTTATCAAAAAAAGAATAGTATTAGTCACTTACTTGATTTTCAGGTACTGAACTTATATAGTAATCCTCTTCCTTGAAACTTTGTGGTTTTCAATTTGTACCACCTGCTGTTGAAACTGAAGGAAACAAAGAAAAATATTAATCATTAATTTTTCCTTCCAATTCCTAGTCGCCTTTCACAAAAAACCCTCAAAGCTAGTTCAAGTAAGAGAAATTCTGTAATTATTTAAATGCTAAGGAATGAAATCTTCAGAAGATTGAGGCATTGGATCCTTTAGCAACTGTAAGAGGCGAAAGAGCATCTCCAATGCCAGGTTCTTAATTGAGTTCTTGTAACTAAGAATAATCCTTTGTGGAGTTTCCCCCTTAGAGAGATTACATGTGATATCCACACGATTGCTTAGCATTAAAAAGTATTTTCCATGAACCAGACGCCATAGAGTCAAGAGGGAAATAGGACAGCATGTGCACAAAAGAGAAAAATCAAACAAAAGAAAATTAGAATTAAAAAAAATTGTTTTTACTGAACTATGAACCAATGATGAAAATATAATGGTGGTGGTGGAGTTAGGGGAATGAATAATGGTTGCATGACTGTTTTAAATATAACAGATCCAGTGTGGTGTTGCCTTCCAAATATAATGGTGCCTCAGCTAATCCTACACCATATGCATTAACGCACTGAGGGATTAGGGGGGGAGTTACCAAGAGAAGTGTGGTTGGGAAAAAGGAGAACAAGGGGAGGAACTGTGGAAATGTGTGAGAAAATTCTGTAACGGGTTTGGAGGAGAGGGATAAATTTGACTTTATCAACTTTCAGTATATACCAACAATTTTATAAGAAGAAATTTAACAACTTTCAACGTATAGCTAACAATTTTTCCTACCAACTAAGTTTTTAGGTAGCTTATAAACTATTTTTACCAATTACAGTCTTTGTTGTTTTAAATTCAAGTTCACAACTGCAACTGGATCAAAAGCCGTTTTGATGTTTCTGAAACCCCAACCTAACATAATTTGACTAGTATTACTGTATTTTCCAGCATTCATGATTAATTTCTAATATATAAGTGTTACTGCAATTAGAAACGCAACTTAAAAGTGTTATATTTCACAAATTTCAAGCGTGGATAAGTGCAATAGGCTAGTAGCATTCAAATCACATACCTATACATTGAGGCAGCACTAACACTGTCGAAAACTGAAAGACTATTCTATAAAACCTGATTAATCATTAGAATCACAGCACTTGTCACTCTGATCACCAAATTTTACAAGAGTGATTACACTTTCAAAATTTCACATTATCCCCATTCCTTCACTTTTTTGGTTACAAGGGGAGAAAGAAACCCAAATTTGAATCTCCCTTTTAACCAAAACAAGGGAGATACGAGGGAGTAGTAAACTTACGAGAGGAATAAATGGGTTAATTCTTATGTTATGAAGACAGAGAACGCATTTGGTTATGGGATCGATAAAGAAAAGACAGGCATTCCACTTTTCTTTTCTATTATTATAAGAAGAAATTTTATTCAGACAAAGAGAGGAAAATTACAAAAATAATTTGAAAAAGGTCAACTAAGAAAAAAGGATATTAATGAAGTAAAGCTTTCAATCCCTCTGTGTTTATGTTAAGGAAATATGTGTAAAAAGAAAGAAAAGTAGGTGTGATTTTTATACCAAACTAGGCTGGATATACACCTTGAAGGGGAATGTTATTTGTAGATATATAAGGAATACAAATACAAATAGGATCCAGAATATACCTGAACAGGAATCTGAACATATCACGGTAACATGGGGAATGTGAGCTATTTTTGGCCAGTCCTCTCCTGTTTCCTTCTTACATCGCTTCTCTAACTCAGGATGGCAATCCCGAATAGACAATCTTTCCAGACAACTAAGGCTTAGGGTTGTTGGAAGACACAGCAACTTGGAACAGTCAATAATAAACAATTTGTGAAGCATGAGAAGGTTTCCAAAGCAGTCAGGCAAGGATTCTAGATTTGGCAGATTGTATAAATTTAACTCCTTCAAGGCAGTCATGTGTTGTAAAGCATCATGCAAACCTTTCACTTTTTTGCATCCGCTAATCAACAAATCCTCTAGGCAAGTTAGACATTGAAAACCTGCCAACACATTCAACTTATCACACTCCCAAATTTCTAATTTCTTGAGAGAGCGTAAACCCTGTTGCAATACTTCCTCTGCCAAAAAATTAGGACATTCACTAATTTCAAGTCTGGAAAGGCACGGGAACATGTTTTCCTCACCCTCCCTTGATAACCTTATTAGCTTTGGCATCTTGTCCAGTGACAGATGTTCTAGAGCCATGAAAACTACTCCACTATCATAACACTCCTCGTATACATACTTTACATTAATCATGTTACGTATTTCTAGTTCCTTTAGAGAAGGTAGTTTCCCCAACGCTGGAAGTTGTAAACAGTTCTCGCAATCCTGCAGCTTTAAATAAGTTAAATATTTGAGAGAAGGACTAGACATCCATTGCGGGAAATGGGCACCTTTATATCCTTCTACGCTCAAATCCTGAAGGTGTTGGATATCAGGCTGAAGCACTTCAAGAATCTCCTCTACATTTTCTTGTAATTCTGACTCTTCATTTCTGTCCCATGACAACCACAACTTGTTCATTTGCTTACTTGACATATTGGCATCTCTGGCATCCATTACACTTTTTACTTTCTGCAGATGCTTGATGTGTAGACCTCCTTTAAGCTTGAGTGCTCCCAATTCAGCCAAAAGGAACCCTCTTTCCTTGCCAACTAAGTACGTGCTTAAAATCTTTAGGGAAGTCAATTTCCCTATTTGAGGAGGTAAGCTTGATAGCGAGTCACAACCATTCAAATATAGTTGTCGTAAAGCTTTTAAGCATGTCAAATTGTTAGGCAGCTTTTGAAGCCTTCGACAAGACTCTAATTTCAACATCTGCAAATTCCACAATTTACACAGCGATTTTGGAAGAGTTTCAAAGCGACCATCATAAATTTTCAAGTACCTTAGATGTTTTAAATGACCAATAGAAGATGACAATTCTTCCCTAGGTTTTCTTAAGTAAAGCGCCCGCAAAGAATAACATTTCAATACATCAAGAGAAACTTGGTCATCGTGCAGATTTGGCACCAAATAGGTCCTCAAAGATTTCATTTGATGCAACTTGATTGAATTGGACCCCAATAGGATTAAATGGAACCACCACCTATAATCTGAGAGATGATGGATTCTTTCAAACAAACTAGTTACATCATTTTCAGTAATGCAACAAATGTCTTCTGCAACAAATTGTGCAAGATCATGAACAAGATCATGCATCTTAAAACTTGTAACTTTGCCAAATTCATCTCTCTCAATATCTTGAAAAAATGATCTCCAATATAGTTCATGCCACACACTATCACCAACATCTTCAGCATCTAATACTCCATTAGGTGAAATGAATTCATTAGCCATCCAAAGTTCAATTAAATCTTGCTTCCATATTATATTATCTTTGGGAAAGATTGCACAGTAAGCAAAACATTGTCTGAGGTTTATTGGCATGTTCAAGTAGCTTAATCTCAAGGCCGGCATTATGGAGTTTTCATTGTGTGGTAAACTCCAAAGGTTGCTGTCTTTAACAAGAAGCCATTCTTTTTCCTCTCTTTTAAAGCGTAAAAGACCTCCCAGTGCTTTTGCTGCAAGAGGCACTCCCCCACACTTCTTTACTATCTCCTGTCCTATGACCACAAGCTCCGTCTGTTGTTCCTCATTTGGTCCGAAGGCCCGGTGTTGAAAAATTTCCCAACAGTGGTTGTCGGATAGCATTGACAATTTATGAGGAGGTACTGTACCCATGATTGCAGCAACTGTTGGAAGACGAGAAGTGACTAAAATGGAAGTACCCTTTGCCCCACAAGCCAATACAGATTTTAACCTCTGCCAATTCTCTTGTTGATCATCCCACACGTCATCCAAAACAAGCAAATATCTTTTTCCTTGAAGCAGATCTTTAAGTTTCCTTTGTAGTGGCTGTAGATCCAAATCCTCCGAAGCATGCTCAGATGCTTCATTGATGATAGCTTTTGTAATTCTCTTCAAACTGAAATCCTCGGAAACACATACCCAAAGTTTTAGCTCAAAGTGGTTGACTACCCTCTCATTATTGAAGATGAGTTGGGCAAGTGTTGTTTTTCCAAGTCCACCTAGACCAACAATAGGATAGACAGATAAATCCTCCAAATGAGAAGCATCATGAAGCAAAAAGTCTACAATTTTGTTTGTATCTTCTTCTCTTCCATAAACTTGTAGTTCAGTGATAAATGAAGTGGTTTGGCGCCACTCTTTGACTCCACTTCTCTCAGGAATCTTCTCAGTCAAATGAAACTTAGCCCTTTCTTGAGCAATTTCTTCTAATCTCTTACTTATCCTTTTCATTTTCTTAGCAATTTTTTTCTTAGCAATTTTGCAAGGGAAAACAACATGCTTGGGTTGAGAAGAGATTAAGCAAGAGCACTGTACCTTGTCTGATGCACCACTGGTGACTCCTTGATCCTCCAACTCCATTGATTCGTAGGCATACTCTTCCATGATGTCATCCAGCTCAAGAGCTGCATCTTTTAGCTTTCCCAGCCAATCCTTTATTGATCTGTCTGAGAATTGTTTCTCCGCAGCATCTTCAAGTGTAGCATTGATTGTAGTGAACAAGCTGGAAAGCCTTTTCATGTCTTGATGGGCGTCCATAAATAGTCCCAGTTCCTTTTGGACGAGTGAGATCAATTTCTTAAGCACAATTTCAATGACAGCCTCAGCCATTTTCCAAATTCTAACTCACAAAATGAAAATGCAAGAGATATTGTATGCTTCAGAAATGCAATGCAATGAAATGATGTGTTCAAGTAATAAGATTAAAAAAGCAAAGGAAACGTGTTTTGCGTAGACTCGGCAAGTCAACAACGAACGTCCTCCGTTACTTTTTTGGCTTTTGCAAAAGCAATAATGCAAAGATTATATGTATCATTGGAAATTTGCGGACTGAAAGTAATTAGTCTGTCACAGACTCACAGTATTAACTTCAGATATTTTGTGGTCATTTCTCCTGTTTTCACTTTTCATTATTGGAATTTCATGGAAGCAACATTGGAAGAAAAGTGAAGAATAGATGCAGACTTATGCTGTACTGACACTTCAAAACACAGTAGCCTATGTCCCCTTTCATACAGTGGAACATCTGTTTGCTTGTGTCGAAGTGATATAAACTTAACAGACGTTTTTAATTTTGTTATAAATTAATATTTGTAAATTAGTATTGATTATAATTATAATTTATAAGTTAGTATTTAGATAAAAAGTTCATAAAAATATTTGGATAAATTGTTGTTAACAAAATTAAACACGAGAAAAATTAATAAAAATATCTAGATTTTATATTAACGTGTAAAATATTTATTCGTACTAATAATTCATATATTAATTGTATATTATGTGAAACGTTTAGTTCTGTTGTGATATATTTTTACTTTTCAATTTAAATATTAATAAGTTTTCATATTAAATGTTCAAATATGAGCAAAGTATATAAAAATCCAAAAATTTTAAAAAAGCTTTTGCATTTTCATATTATGAAAAAAAATGGAAGGAAGCAAAGAAGAACAACAATATTTGTAAATTTATTAATACCAACGACATAATATGGAATTAGCTCCCATTTTCATTTTGAAGAATTTTATGCGATGTTATTAAAGTTTTCAACAAAGACAGAAAAGTAAACTTCTTACGGAACTTGAAATGTTGAAATTTTTAAAATTTATGGGGTGAGATTGAAATTTTTAAAAGACTAAAGTGACTATCGGATCAATTACAGATTATGTAATTTTTTACCTTAAAAAGAATAAGATTATAGCATCATTCATCCTATAAAAAAAGTGCATAGAAAACTCATTATAAGCTCAAAAGAACTTAGCAGTACAAATAAACTAACGAAATAAATTGATAAATGAAATGAAATTAATTAAGGATGTTAAAATTTAAAAATTGATTAATATTTTTCTTCAAATAATAATGTTGTTTCTTGTCTATCTTAGTATACATTTACTATTGATCTTCAATTGATAGTTCTGTGTCTTGTATTATCAATATTGATTATTGGTAGTGCAAAGTGTAAATATTTAAGATTTTTTTAGCTTGATATATAGAAGTGTTCTATATGTTATATTTAGTTCAATTATAATTTATGAAAAGTATGAGATGTCTTGTGCATATAATTTTCATCCTTGATTTAAATTAATATAATATAAATTTGTTGAGTGAGATTGAGAACGTTAGAAAAAATATAATGAGAATTAAAACTTATGAAAATTAATAGTTATATTAAACTTAATGAAAATTAAAATAGAGTTTTTGTGAAGGATAAGAGAGAAAAGATATCACAAGTTCCTTTAAAAGTAGAATGATGATAATTAAGTTAAAAATATTTGTTGAAATGTCATATTTTAAAATTATTTATGACTAAATCTTTTTGTTTAATTGTCAATGTTGTTTCTATTGATCTTCATTTGATAGTTTTGTGACTTGTGTTATCGGCGTCTCGTTAATAGTTGCACAAGTTGTAGATATTTAATTTTTACTTATTAGTTTTATCTATACAAATATAAATTTAATTATAATATATAAATAATATAAATATTTTTTACGATATTATGTAATTATAAATTCATATAATAAATTTATTAATTTTTATAATAATTATTTTAAAAGTTATACTTAATATAATTTATGATTGATTAAAATAGTGTAACAATCTTTACTAACATGAATTGATAGCTGAATTTTAGAAATATTTTGTATTTATTTCAATTTAATTATGATTTATAAAAAATTAAACATAGATTGTACATAATATTTTTATTTTCAATTTAAATGAGCATAATATAAATTTATTGAGATTGTGAAAATTATTAAGATTATTGGGAATTGACAGTTAAGAAATTGATATGATGTATTATTATGAGAGTTAAGAGAGAAAATATATTAAAAATTGACTTCAAAAAGTTAAAATAACAACTAAACTATCCTTAAAAAACTAGTTTTTTTAGGGAGGAAAAAAAATGGTGATGTTACATTTCACGATTTAAAGATTACGTAGTATGTGTAGAAGTCAATAGCAATAAGAAATAATTCTTACACGAAACACGATAGCTGCAATCAACAAAAACATATCTCTTTTTATTATTTTCTTAACCTATATTTGAAAGTGTTTATAGATATTAATACTCAAGAATTGATCAGCAAAATCAAACAAAAATACAAAGCTATGAAGAGGGAGTGGATGAAATTTCATACCTATGACACCATGACATGAAGAGTTTTTCTTCGAGTCCACTTTTATGTGCTGCACCCTTGTTTTAATTGTTTGCGGCATAGCTTCCTGCAATTTCTGGGTCTGGTTTGTTATGCTCGGATTCTTTGACTTGTAACTAATCAATATGTGCGTTTTCAAATACATGTAAATGAAACTTTTACTAACCTTATTGTATTTCAATACATCAGATCCCACAATCGACGACTTAGTCTTCCAGAGTCTTTGTTAGATTCTTGATGAACAATATTCCAACCCATTTTCTATTGTATATTTACTGAAATAGTTATAAGTTGTAAGAGACTTATCCACAATGACTGGAAAGAAATTACGCCTTATTAAGTGATCTCTAAATTCTCCATTAAGAAAGCATGCAATGTTTAGAAATATGTCTGTAGTTGTTACAATCACTCTACATCCTGGTCCTAAGCAATTGAAATCACTGACTGGACCTTCTTAATGTTGTGAGGAATCCACGTCATCTAAAACAAAAAAAGAACTTTTTCACGTATAAGTCTTCTGATGATGGAAATGGATTCAAATTTGGTCACATTTGCAACCCTCACGAATGTCTCTACTTTGGTACAACATTTGAAATTTCAAGTAGTTACCACACAAGCCAAACAAATTTAGACAACCGCATTAAATGATCTCGTTGACTTATCTTTTATACAAAAAAGTAATTATGGCCACGCCAAAGGGTTAACCATTCTTCTGTTAGCGATATCTTAGAAGTGGGAAGTGAAGAACCAGTAAAAAGAAAAAATTAATTAATTTTTTGACGAATTGGTGCTAAGATGTGACAAATACCCAAAGGTAGTGCAGAATGTGATTGCTGCAAGAAGAAATGTGTCAACTAATGTCTCCTATTGCGAAAATGTGGAAAGAAATGTAGCTACGGGAGGATACATTGCAAAGGTAAGTGTGTGAATTCTAAGACTAACGAGAAGCATCGTGCAAAAAGAAGAAGAATCTACAAGGGAGGTATGAACAACAAAAGGGTAATTTTGGAAGATTAAAAACAATGGCCGGATCAAGAAACCAACTTATGTTGCGTTTAAGACCAAAAAGCAAAAATCAGAAAGTTTGACCAGAAAATAGATAGGATTACTTAATCTAAAATCCAAATAATGGCCAACTCAAGCAGCAATTTTATATATATTTTAAAAAAGCACACTTCAACGTTGAAGTTAGAAGCTAGTCCTACAATTCCACGTTGTAAACCTCATAAGCTGTCGGCTCCCACTCTCCAAGCAGCTTCAAAATCACGTTCCCTTTCCACTTCTCCCGCGCCACGCGTCACTACCTCGGAACCCTCCTTTTCACGGATCCACAGAACCCCACGTGTCCTCCGCCTCAAAATCCCAAAACTCCACCAACATCAAATCATCTCTCGACGAGTGTCCCCTTCCTCCACATCCTATAAATAACCGAAACCTCGTCCCCATGAAAACAAAACAAAAACCATATGATCCAAGCACAAAACTCCATGACAAACCTTTCCATGATCCAAATAAAAAACGGGTCGGATCGCCGGATACTAACCTCCCCGGCGGTTCATCCATGTGAGAACATCGCTCCCTCTACCCTTCTCCCTTCTCTCATCACTCTCTCCAACACCATTTCCACTTTTCAACACAGTTTCTTCCCTTGCAACAAGCGAAACGCGAGAAACGTGATTCGCTTGACCCGGCTTCTTCAACCTTTCCTTCATGAGATCCGAGACCAGCACTCGGGTCTTCCTGACCCGGGTATTCTTAGTTTTTCGGAGCTCCATTTAACTTTCCAGAAGCTTCTTTTCCTTCTTGAAGACCATGCCCGTGAAGGTGCCAAGTTTTACATGTTAATGGCATCGGATCGGGTCGCAACTCAGTTTCGGGTCATATCCAGATCCGTGGCCACTGCTTTGGACGTTTTTCCTTTCGGTTCTGTGGAGATCTCTGAGGAAACTAAAGAACATGTTTTGTTGTTAAATGAACAAGCAAGGAAGGCGAAGTTTGAATTTGAGCAAGAAGATAAACGGGTTGTGATGAGTGTTCTGTCGGGTTTGACCCGGTTTAAGAACCGGGTTGCTCCGGATGAGGGTGATTTGAAGTGGGTTCTCGAGTACATTGGGGTTAAAAAGTGGAGTGAGTGTAACAAAGAGGTGAAGTTTTTGGAGGGAGAAATTGGGTTTGAGTGCTTGAATGAGGAGAAGAGGAATAAGGTGGGTTTTTTGTGTAGTTTGATGGGATTCATGAGTTATTGTAGATGCGTGGTGATGCAGGTTGTTGATTGTGAAGAGAGTAACAAAAAAAATGATGGAAAAAGAGAAAGTAGTGTTGAAAGTGAGATGAGCCTAAGTCTGAATTTTCTTAACTCAGATGATTTTCGATGTCCAATCTCTTTGGAGTTGATGAGTGATCCTGTGACAATAGAGACAGGTCATACCTATGATCGTTCTTCGATTTTGAAGTGGTTCAGAAGTGGGAATTTGATGTGTCCTAAGACGGGTAAAAGGCTTAGCAGCATTGAGATGGTTCCCAACTTGGTGCTTCAAAGGTTGATTAAGCAATATTGCTATGCAAATGGTATAAGCATTCCCTTCGTTGATTTGAGTCGTAGGAACCGTGAGATTACTAGGACAGTGGAGCCTGGGAGTGTGGCAGCAGAGGGAGCAATGAGAATGTTGGCTAGTTTTCTGAATGGAAAGATTGAGAATGGAAGTGGGAAAGAGAAGAATACAGGTGCTTTTGAGATAAGGCTTCTTTCCAAGACAAGCTTTTTTAGTAGGTCTTGTTTGGGGGAAGCTGGTTCGGTTCCTCTTTTGTTGAAGTTGTTGTCATCGAGGGATTCGTTGACTCAAGAGAATGCTGCTGCATCCCTTCTAAACCTCTCAAAATGTGCAAAGAGCAGAAGTGTGATGGTTGAGAAATGGGGTTTGGAATTGATTGTTGGGGTGTTAAAGAAGGGGCTGAAGATTGAAGCTCGCCAGCATGTTGCTGCTGTGTTGTTCTACCTTAGTGCTGAGTATGGGAACTTGATAGGTGAAGAGCCAGAAGCAATTCCTTCATTGATAAGACTCATCAAAGATGGCTCTTATCGAAGCAAGAAAAATGGGTTGGTTGCAATTTTTGGCCTTCTTAAGCACCCTGAAAATCATAGAAAAGTGCTTGAAGTTGGAGCAGTTCCTTTGTTAGTTGACATCTTAAAAGGGTGTGAAAAGGAAGACCTTATCACAGACTCGTTAGCAATTCTATCAACTCTGGCTGAGAGGAGTGAAGGAATGTTAGCAATCTTTCACGGGGAGGCTTTGCATGTAGCTGTTGAAATTTTGAGTTGTTCCACTTCAAGGGTGGGGAAGGAGCACTGTGTGGCTTTATTGCTTTCTTTGTCACTAAATGGTGGAGAAGATGTGGTTGCTTATTTAGTGAAGAGCCCTTCTCTTATGGGATCCTTGTATTCCCAATTAAGTGAAGGCACATCTCGAGCAAGCAAGAAAGCCAGTGCTCTCATCAGGGTCCTCCATGATTTTTATGAAAGGAGGTCCTCTGGCTTCAAGGCTTCAGTTATTCCACAAGAACAGCTCATTCATGTTCGGTAACCCAGTATTTTTTGTTCACCTGGGTATTCTTTAATTTGTTTAAATTTGTAGATACTATTGTATAAATGTGTGTAGTTTTTGTTTTTGTACTCATGATATTAGCTCACGTTTTAAAGAGCTAATAATTTTATCAGCTTCTATTTTTTAATGATGAAGCTTGTACAAATTATTGTAATTCATTGCTCTGTATTAATCGAATAAGATTGTATCATGACTATTAATCAGGAACAATATTCGGATTTGCCTCCTCTTTTCTTGTCTCCAAGACTTGCATTTTAAGCTCACGTTTATACCATGTAACTTTCTGTGTAGATGCCTTCTGGATCTAGACAAAGCTGGCTTTATTGTGTGACAGTATCTGATCAATTTAGTCCTTGAAATATATTCTACTCTGCAATTTAACTTTTGATATTATATAGAAAAGTAAATTTAGTCACTGATATCGAGAAATAGAAGTCATTTTAGTCTTTGGTTTTACTGTGTATTGGTTAATTTGATCTTTAACATTAAGAATTAAATTCACTAATGATTATTTAGGACTGTGAACAGACGTTCTGTGAACGTTAAATTTTGACTTCCATCCAAAGTGCACAAGAAATTGGGTGCTAATGGTTTGGAAACCTTTGGTAGTTAAAATTAAGAAATTTACTTTTTTTTTTCCATTTTTTTTAGTAACATGAACTAAATTTTACCAGTAATAACAATCCATCAACAATATCTGACCAAATTAACGTTTTATGCATGACTCCTCCATTAAGTTAAAATTTTGGAAGAAAAAAGCTGAGCTATTTAGTTGCGACGAAAGCCAATAAGGCTAATAATCTCACAGTAATGCATGAAAAAAGAAATGAAATCGCCATAATCTTAGAGAAAATTTAGAAATTATTCTTACGGCGTTTTCTTGAGTATTGAAAATAGAACATTCAGACATATTACATCCTTTAGCAAAATTTTGTTCTAAAATGCGAAGAATATGGAAGAAAGAAGGGAATTTTTAGTTTGTAGCTATCAATATAGTATTGTTTAAAAAACAAACTGTTCTATCAGTAGATAACAAACAGAAGGTTCAACTGGGTTTGAGAAGGGCCTTGAACCACAACACGTTTGGAGACGAAAGCGCTAGCTCACAAAGAGACTACAGATTTAAGCTCATAAAATTTCATATTTCACTTTGGTAGTATTTTGACCTTTCCGAAAATTAATGTAAAAGAAAATTGCAACACGAGCCCAAATTATGAGCAAGTACATCACAAATTATTTTTTCCCATTGAATTTTCACTCTTTTTGTAGTGACAATGTAAACACTGAAGTTTCAAGAATGATGACAAAAGGGGTACATAGATATTCAATCTGGATCAAGGTTGCAAGCTGAAAGAAAATTTAAATTGATCGTGCTACTGAACCGATATGTGAGACCAACAAAAAGCCACAAAAGGTAAAAGAATAAAAATTAAAAGGTTGAATTTGTTTTTTTTTTGTGACTTTCTTATTTCCAAAGAAATGAAAGGAGCAGAAGTCCAGGATAATCATTAAAAAGAAATCCAAGTTCTAAACTATTCACATGACAAAATTGCCTCCGGATTCTATTGGATGAAGAAAACGGGGGTTTATCCGGATAACTACTTGAATGTTTTGAAGCAATACAGACTAAAAAATTACATTCAACCGTTTGTGATTATGCAACCATTTTACAATTTAGGGTAAAGACATGATGTCGAGGGTCACTCATGATTAAAATATGATTCAATCCAGCAGAAAAGGGAAGGAAGAACATAAAAAAAAAAATCACGATTTTGACCTCAAAGCTAGCCCTGACTCTACCTTCTTTATTTCAAAGATAAGCATTCTCCACATCTTCAGAACGAACATTTCAGCCTCTTCATCCAAAATGATCTGAAGACGCTCAAGCATTTGCGATGCTTTCACATGCTCTTGTGTACTGGAAACAATATAATCTATCAACGTTGTTTCTTCTTCCCCCAAGAACTCTTTGATTTTCTTTGAAATCCACGGTCTCATTCTTTCATGTAATTGATGCTGAGAAAGAACATAATATAAAATCAAATGTTTAGAACATAAAACATTATCCACTTTTTAGACTGCACAAACCCTGATAATCAAAAACAGAAAACGGGTACAGATAAAAGCAGTTTAGACATAAAAAAAATATTGTGCAAGAGTTGTTCCACTCAACTGAGCACGAGTGATGCAATCTTGTTTAAAAATAAAGGATGTTCTTGATGAATAAAATTTCAAAAAATATATAAAAATAAAGTTGATTATGTTCCTAAAAAGACAAGGTTCCTATCTGGCCTCCATTCATTTTCATATTTTCATGTTTCTATAAATCCCAAAGTACATAAAACAAACTATCAAGGGATCTAAAGGTGGTTTTCCTTTCCAATCATTTGCGAGAAATTCATTCATAAAATTCTATGGACCCTCAAATTTCTGTTGTTTTTCTGGGCTCCCAGAACAGTTCCTTCCACACACGGTTACTATAATGCTTCAACCTTTCCATCAACAACCTTGCACAATTACACTAATGGCCACAAAAAGGTTATTAAGGTATACCAATCTGGCTCAAGCCAGATGAAATAATTAACCAATCCTTGTTTATTAATTCAAAATCAAATAGTAACAAATAAAAATCTGTAGATTAGGATCATGTACCTTATCATATACTGTCCAGTCTATCTCATATGAGAACAACTCCTCCTTGGTCTTTGGTATCATATCAATCAATTGTTTTGCATCCAAAAGCCTCTTGTTATCAGAAGTCTTAAGTTTCTCCGATCCATGATCTCGATCCCTGTCACGGCTAGGAATTCTCTCCTTGTTTTCATCTCTGTTGTGAGTTCCATCTTCATCACTCCTGTCCCGGTGGTTAGACTTCTCATTTGAGCGCCTACTTCTATCCCGTTCTCCATCAAGCTTCTCTTCCTTGAAATTTGTACTGGATATACGCTTTGCAAATTCTGCAGCAGCAGCCAAATTTGGCGGTGTTGGCCCAGAAACTGTAGGTTGAACAGCCTGCAATTCTTCAGTTGAGTAATCAATTGGAACCAATGGCCTCATTTTTTTGTCCTTGTGTGCATCATCATCCTCCTCTTCATGGAAAACAGAAGGGACAGTTGTTCTTTTCCCTGAACCAACTAGACCAAACCCTAATTTCTTTGTAGGAGCATTCCCACCTGACTGTACATCAGTTGGAACAACAGATGCTATGGTTGATTCATCATTGATGACATTTATTGAATTACCATCACCTGTTATTGTAAAGCATTACTATAATATGAGAGAAATAGGAAACCACGAATTCTGAGTAGTTATAAAATTACCAATATGATCTTCACGACTATAATCAGCTATGGTATCTTGTTCTGCAGCAATGCTTTTGACTTCATTAGTGATCTCTTCAGTAATCATGTTTTCGTTACCACCATTTACCACATGCTCGGTTAATAGCTTCAATGCATCTCTTTGTCGCTTCTGTTCCTCCTCAGCCTTCTTCTTGGCCTCAGCAATTTCTTCCTCTTCTTTTTGTCGATCAACTAGATCATCTTCCTTCTCACGAAGCCTCTTCTTTCTCTTCTCCTCTATTACGCTTCTGCGCCACCTCTTCCTAGAATCCTCATCCTCGTCCTCTTCATCATAAAGTATCTCCTTTCTCCTTTTACGTTCTCTTTCCTTCTCCTTCTCTTTTTCATACTGACGCTCTTTCTCTTTCTCTCGTTCTCTATACTCCCAATCCTTCAAATATGTTTCATACTGCCGCTCAGCCTCCTCAACTCTTCGTCTTTGTTCCCTCTCTTTTCGCACACGTTCCCGCTCCGCTTCTCTTTCGTATCTTTCAAGTTCTCTTTCCTTTTCTCGTTTTAGCTCCCTATCTCTGTCCCTCTCTCTGCTTTTTCTATCATGCCTTCTATCAGGGCTTTCAGGCCTTTGATGTTCACTGGTTGGTTTGTTATCATTGTTTGTCTCTTTCTCATTTTTATTTTCAGCAGATTCTACACAATTTAAAAAGAAAATTTTCTGAGTAATAAATTTACAAATAAAAGAGATAACAGTATCCTGATGATAAAATATAGCCCTTTTGTGTCTACATTCAATAGAAAATAGATACAGGAATTGAAGTGTCTTTTTCCCTTACCATTCTTCTCTGTATCCACAACAGAGTCTCTATCTCTTGTTTCAACAGGTTGTTCTGAAGTTAAACTCACAGAACAATCGCCAGTTGGCTGTGCAGGTGGTGTAGGCAAAGGTCTAGTCTTCAGCCTTTCCTCTATCATCTTTGTGATCTTTTCTAAAGCTTCACGGTCAGCTTCTTTATCTTCATCAGTGACAACCCCAAAGTTTGCCACATCATGGGATTCTTTGTTTGCTGATTCATTAGTCTCTTTATTTGAGGATGCTGTGTCAGCCTTTGCATCCTCGTTTGTGTTAGAAGGTTGTTCACCTTCGCCTTTTTCACCGGCTCCTTCCTGAGTTTCTTTGTTCTTCAAGTTCTCAGTTTTTTGCTGAACATACTGCTCCAGATGTTTTTTCATAGTTTGATTCACGTTGACCTGTTAAAAAATATATAATATAAATGGCTAAGATTTAGATGTACAAGGGAAAAAACGAATTGTGTCAACATGACTTATAATATAACAAATACATGTCTTGCTTAAAGAAATTTTACACACTTTTTACTTGGAAAATGCAGATAAGATAGTATATTCCATTATGGAGTTCAACATTCATGGCATGAACCAAATAGTTACGTCAAAAACATAACCAATATACCAACTCCACATAGAATTAACATAGAAAAGCATGAGGCAGTTTTAAAAATTAACTTTAAGCAACCAAATTGTTTTTGAAAACTCCAATTAATAATTATGGCTAAGAAACATTTCATTCCTCACTCTACACTAGGTCCCAAATATTTCGGACAAAGTAAATATTTTGTAGTAGTAATATTAGCCAAATGTTTAACATCCCTATAACAGAAGAACTTGTGTCTCAAACCTTGAAACTCCCACCCCCCCTAAAATAAATAAAAAATAAAAACCAAAAATGAAGGCAAAGAAAAAGTACAACATATTAAAATGAAATTTCATTTCAAATCAGAGCCAGGTTCAGAGTCTGTAAGTAAGGACTAAGGAGTACAGAGTAACAAACAAATGAGCTGAAGCACAAGTAAGAAAATAATGATAACTAATTTTTGCTTGAACTTCATACTAAAGAATAAGTCAGTCTCAAAGTGAAGATGGTAATAGAATTTACAAATCCTCCACATACAAACCACCCTTAAAAGTAGAAGATAAAAGAGAACTTCACAGGACAACATGCAGAACACATTCCATCATGACAAAAGGATTTCAGGAAACCATTGCATAAAGTAAGAATATTAGTATGGCCATGCCCAAAAGTAAAATATCATGTTGATACCTTCAATCTCATGGTTATAAAATAAAAAAGGAAAAGACATAAATGCACTAATGCAGCATAACAAAAATTACAAAGAAAAAGTAATCAAAGATGAAGACATACCCTTAGTTCTTGCCCATCAATATTCAATTTAGTAAGAAGACGCAAGGCACGGAGAACCCCTTCTGCAGAATCAAACTCATAAAACCCAAAACTTGTTGGAGTTCCAGTTGATAAATCCTGAGGACGTTTCCAGGTCTTGATAGTTCCACATAACTTAAAGGAAATAACAGAATCAGTATATTTATAATTACACCTAAAGATTCTAAGACACCTATTGTCTAGCACATATTAAAAAAGGCTGGAAGGAGAATAATGGAGAAAAAGTGTTTTTTATGTTGAAACATATGTTTGAAAAATTTATAACTACACAATCTTTTGAAAAGAAAAAAAGAAAGAAAAAGCAAAAACCTCAAAAAATAAGTTTATTTACTGCTTTTCTCAAAGGTAAAAGTAGAAGCTTCTGAAAAAGCTCTAAACAAAAGAGAATCACTTGCTGTAAATAACTAAGCCATACTCCCACCCCAGAGGAAAGAACAAACTTAAAAATTTACTTGAAGGAGAGAGAGCATGAACTCATTTTCCACAGTTGGTGCAATCTTGCCAATGTATACTGTGTTTTGAGGCTTCTCGGCAGGAGTAACACTAGGGGCTACCAAAGGTCTAACAACAGGGGGAATAATTGGGCGAACTGCAGGAATCCCTGCAACAGGTGGGCGTGATACTGGAGGTATGTTAACTGCTCCAGGAGGACGTGGAGGAAAAACAGGACGAACCATAGTTCCATATGGAGGGGGGTAACGAGGAATTCCTGTACAGAGTAGAAAAACATCTATGCAAATATATTAGAGCAGATCATGAGTGAATATGTATGCAAGATAAACAAATCAATACAACACTAGAGATATATGCCGGAAAAAAATGCGACAAGAACAATGGAATGCTGTTACCACACATCAAAAGCATAACAGAGATGGCAGCACAGCCAACAATCACCAGCTGAAATGACAACCTGAAGAAAACAATAACAAATGCTATCGAGTTTGAAATTCACGGATGTGTAAAAAGTGCTTACCTTTTTCTGACCACTTGCAACATAGCAGGCTTCTCAAATTATCCCATCCACCAATTGCATAATCTTATGTGCGTATGGTTTAATAAGAAGAAATTCTAGTTGAATTATAAGTTCTTTTTTTTACAGCAGCATATGCTGCAGCATAAAAAATTAAATGAAACTGCAATAGAGAGAAAAGATTGCAATACCTCATGACACAAGGCCAACGTGTGCATTCATTCAGTTGCAAACATTGTCGGCTTCTGGAATTCATAAAGCCATTGAAGGGAAAGTACTCTTATAACTAGCAGAAAGTGGCCTACTAAAACGAGAGCACGACACAACCATACATTATTTAGATCGACAAAAGAACAATCACTCTTTCATTTATTTTTTTCTGTCAGCATCGCTCCACATAATCGTCATTTCCAATTCCAGTAAAAGACAAGACAAGCTAGAAACCAGGCAAATGTGTGCATACCAAAAAATGAGTTGTTTGTAGAGTGGTGTCTTTAAGCAATATGAAGCCCTCCAACCTTTCTCAATGAATTCAATCAAGACACTGTAGGAGAAAACATCCTGTCATCGATACCCCTTATCTAACCATTAAGAACTCTCATTCTCTAAGAACCCACTCTTCCAAAACAAACCCCTTCCCCATTAATAACAATCAAGGCTATACCGGTCTTCTATAGTCACCACTCACCACACTCACTCACTCAATAACAGTCTTCACACATTTCACAGCTAATAATCATCGCGTATTAAAAAAACACATTGATAATTGAGAATAACTATAATTCCAAAGTCATAAAACATTGAAGCAATCAACGAATAAGCGTTAAATTATATACAAAATTAAATGCAAATTTGCAATGAAACAAAGGAGCGAGGAATGATTTAAATTAATGACCCACCCGCTGGAGTTACGGTCGGAGCTGCGGCGTAACCGTTAGGGATCGGAGCGAAGGGTCGCAGGTTCGGGTTACCGGGTTGACCAGGAGGAACCTGGTACGACATCATCGGCTGCATCTGCGGCGGAGGAACTGCCGCGGCGGCGCTGGCGACGCCAGGCGGCGGAACGGTAGGGTTTTGATAGGGCGGGTTCGGCGCGGGGACGGGGGAAAATTGGGGCACCTGAGGAGCGAGCGGACGGAATGATGGAGGGAGAACGCCGGGGACCTGTGGCGGAGTCCCCGCCGGAAAGAGGAGAGTGGGCGGCGGAGGGAGCAGCGTTGGATTGGGATTAGGATTTGTAGGGAGGGGTGTGGATGAGGGTGGCGTTGAGGATTGGGGGAGTGGATCGGGTTGGTTTGGAGGTGCGGATTCGGAAGGTTGGGGATTGGGGGCTAGAGTTGCTGGGGAAGAGGTGGAATCCGCCATTGAAGAAGGAAGAGTTAGGGGATTTGTGTGTGACAGAGTGAGAATTGATTTCTGGGATTCTGAGAGTGAGAATTGATCTCTGGGTGTGTGTGTGTGTGCGTGCCCTAGATATGATGCAATAGAATGAATCCTGGTCTCTGTTTCGGTACGGTAGTTTATTTGGGTATTTCTATAGTATTTTTTTTTTAATTTTTAATGTGGATATCTTATTTATACTATTAATGAAGCCAATATTTATCTTTTGCCTACATATTTTTTTAGACTTTATTATTTTTTAATTAATTTTAAAAACTACTTATAAATTAAATGGTTATTGTAAAACATAATAATTATCTATATTTTTTAATCATCTTATTATTTTTAATTAAAAAATTAAAAACTAAAAAATATTAATAGTTAAAATAGAAAATACCTATTTCTAATTAGTAAAATATAGTAATATTTATGAGTCTGGTTTGACTTAATCTATAGTTAAAACAAATTTATGCAAATAATATTTTTTATGTGTTTTTTATAAGTAAAAAGTTATTTTTATATATACTAAAAAAAACCAGTTAATTGTATTAAATTTATTAATTTTATAATATTTTTTAAATTGTCCTTGTTATTTAAGAGATTATTAAGAATTTTTTCATAAATAAAAAATAAAAAATATTAAAAATACAAAAATAATTATATGAAAGGTATTTTAGGAAAAGTAGCATTACATGAAGTAAAAGTAGTAAAAATTTGTTTATATTTGAGAATAAAAAATTAGTTGATTTTTTTATTTATAAAATAAAACGAAAGGAATATGTTTTAAAATAAAACCATAACTTAAACACATAAAGAATTATTTTTTACAACGAATGAAACGACGCCAAATAATACATATGTCAGTGACATTCTATATGCATGTCAATCCTTGATATATATTAACTTGTGGTAGCACAAAACGCATGTAGGCAATGTGCCTTGCAATTGCAAACTATGTGTTTATAATCCAACCATCACACATATTTCATTTCTTATCCTACAATGCATCTTATTTGTAGTTGATATCTATTTTTGTGTTTATTCCTTCTCAAATGTCAATATTGCATCCTCTAAAAATTCATGAGTATGTGAATGTAGATGTCTGAGATTATATCATAGATAGTGATAATAATATTATACTAACCTGGCATCAAGTCACTAACATACCTATTAATTGGCTTTATTGATATTCATTTAAATTTTATATGCATGTAGTTAGGGTAAGGATGGAATTGTAAAAGTTTGGCAACTTGATGATGTTGGTTTGTCTAGATACACACCTATCTTTACTTCATTGACTTCTACAAATGTCTTATCCTTTTTCAACTTAATGTAGGAGCCTCTGGAACGAGTTTTATGCCTACATGGTCAAAGATTATCCTTCAACAAGCAATTCTATGAGCATAAATTTGACAAATATGTTATTGAGGGATTTAAATAACCTTCTTATTCAACATGGCAAACAAATCATAAATTTTGATTTACCAACATTAATAGTGGATGAAAATGACAATACTCTAATGCTAAGGATTATACAAGAAAAACTAGCAATTGATCGTGGTCTTATTGAATTAATGTAAAATCTAAAGAAAATGATCAAAGATGATATAAGATTGTTAAAAAAAATTTGATTAGAAAAAAGTTGAAACCCTAAAAAAGGGGTACTAGTTTGATGATTGTTTTGCTGAAGATCAAGACTAAGGATATTCTTGGAGGAATTGGGTTGTGCAACATTGGTAGAGAGGATCAAACAAGGATCCTATTCCTTAACAAAACAACCAATCAGAATCGCCAAAGTCACCAAGAATCTAGAAGCAAGGGTAGAAATAACTTGAAATTGGCATCTGATCATGCAATTTTGGAACAAATTTAGGCGTTTGGGCATTGGATTTGATGATAGAGTTCTTCTATACTCTCTCTATTCTCTTTTATAAGTAAAAAAAATTGTTTTTACACATATTATGGAAATCAATTAACTGTATTAAATCTTATTAATTTTATAATATTTTTTTCTAAATTGTCTTTGTTATTTAAGAGATTCCTAAGAACTTGTTCACCTGAGAAAGTAAAAAAAAATTGTTGAAAATATAAAAATAAATATATAAAGGGTATTTTAAGAAAAATAGCATTAAATGAAGCAAAAATAGTTAAAATTTACTTATATTTGAGAACAAAAAATTAGTTGACTTTTTGTTTATAAAATAGAATTAAGGAAGTATGTTTTAAAACATATCTATATTAAAAAAAAATGCTTCCTATCTTCTTTTATGAGAAAAAAAAAATAATTTTTACACGTGTTAAAGAAATCAATTAACTACATTAAATCTTATTAATTCCATAATATTATTTGTAAAGTTTTCTTGTTATTTAAGAGACTCCTAAAAACTAGTTCATAAATAGAAAAACAAAAGAGTTTTTGAAAATACAAAAATAATTAAATGAAAGATATTTTAAAAAGAATAAAATTAAATAAAACAAAAGTAATTAAAATTAGCTTATATTTGAAAACAAAAAATTAGTTGACTCTTTACTTAAAAAGAACAATGGAGTAATTTGTAAAAATGATCCAAATGGATCAAATACCCTTGATAATTCAATGAAGTTCAACCCTATGTTTAGCAAATATTAAAGAAAATAAGGAAAGAAAGAAAAGTTTAAAATTTAAATTAGAAAAAGGTGGAAGGGAATAAAATTTTAAATTTTTGTTTCTATAAGTCATCTCTTCCTCTTACTTTCTTTTCACTTTCTTTTCAACCAAACAAAGGAAAAATTATTGTTACTCGTGCTTTTTTCCTCTCTATTTTCTTTCTTTCTACTTTCATCCCTTCCAAATGAACCATAAGAGAGTGATGATGTGACCATTTTATTTCGTTCTACGTAAGAATCCTTTTCAAAACTGGATATATTTTACTATTTTATCCTACTTTATATTTAGTTTGAAAGGAAAATATGATAAATATGTTGTTTGAATATGACAATAAAAGATTTTTTACTATTATTTAATTAAGCTATATTTGAATTAGTGGTTGAAAAATGAAGCAAAATAGATCGGATTAGAATGGAATAAAAATATTATTTTATTATTTTGAATATTTTATAATGAAATAGAGTAGAAAATTCATGTTATTGCTTGAAAAAATACGAAAGATAAGGAGTTGTAACTTTTTAATTTTATATTATCTTTACTTTGTAGGATAATAACATAAAATAAAATAAAAATTAAATAAACTAAAAAAAAAGTAATTAAAAGGTAGAGGGAGATCAATATAATTATTATAGGTTTAAGAAAACAATTGTTGTGTAATGATAAGTGGTTCATATAAAGAGAATAAGTCACAACTTGTTTATTTAGAGAAAAGACATGTATAATAGTGTTGCAATTTATGCAATGAAAAACAATGATGGTCAATTCATATAGAGAGAAAACATTAGTATGGTTGGGTTTGTGCAATGATGATGATTGGGCTTGAGAATTGAAGAAGAAAACTAAAGGCTTAGGTGGTTGCAAATTTTTTGTTTTTGATTTTCAAATATAATTTTCAAAAGCAAAAGGTGTTTTGTAAAATTTGATTTGAAAAAAAAATTAACTCAATTTAAAACAATTTTATATTCATTTTCAAAATAAAGGAAAAACAAATTTGTGAATTTGAATTTGAATTTTAAAAAACACATTTTTTCTACATTTGTCAATGGTTATTCTTATTGACACCTCCACTAGTGCTACTATTACCCTTGTCACCATCATCATCACTAATATTACCTCTATTGTATTATCATCATTAGTATTATTATAATTATTGTCACCAATATCATTGTTATCATCATTACTGACATCTCAAACACCTACACTAGCATGATCATCATTGGCATTATTGTTGTTATTATCATTACCATTATTAACAACACTAACTACCACTATCAACATCACCATTATCACCACTAACATTGTTGTCACCATTATTAACATCATCATCATCAAGTTTGTCGACATTGATGTCATTATTACCATCACACAAGCACATCCTTAAACTAATTTAAATAGGATTAAGAAATTTTAAAATAAATTTATATTGAAATTAAATTAGTGAGAAAAATCAAAACTAAATTTTTAAAACTTACATCTAAAAATCATTCCAAATAAACCATAAGTTAAGTGAGGTTGCATAATCTAAATAGGATAAAGTAGTCATTTTGAAATATGAAAACTCTAGTTTCATCAAGTGTACCCCAAATTGAAGGGGAAGAAAAATAAAGTTAAGTAATGAAATAGAATAGATCATGTTCCATCATCATTTCTACAAACCAAATAATGTAATAACTTTCTCTTTCACTTTATCCCTATTCATCTTGCCCTCTATAACCAATCCATAGTAATGATATATAAATAGTCTTATATATCAAATACTTTACTAATACTTATAATTTGAATAGCCAATTAATTTTTTTTTTAGAAATAATGGCTTAAATCATCTAATGATCAATACTAAAACAATTGATATAGCCATTTGTGTTGATTGCAATGTTTTAAAAACTAGACTAGTTGTTAATTCGATCAAGGTATTAAGTTAATAGGTCATTGGGTCAATAGTTGAACAACACTAAGTTGATTTTTTGAACAATTTTAAGTTCTTGGTTTAATTCGTAAGTGTTTCATTTTATTGTATTTTTATTAAATTTTATATCTTTAAAAATATTTAATATTGGTTCAACCAATTTAACCAAACCAATTCACTAATTCAACTAGATCGGGTCATCGGTTTAACCATTAATCTGGTTGAGTCAAACGGGTCAATGACACGCTCAATCAAACAAGAGGCTCGGACCGGCTAAACCACCCGTTCTTGATTCGACCGATCACTAGTTTGATCCGATTTTTAAAATTATGTGATTGGCTAGTAGTCAAGCACAAATAACACCTCACATTAAATGCCAAAGACTAAATTATAAAAGTTAACATTGCTCATAATAAAAACAAATTTATTACTCTCTAAAATTTGGTTGCAAGTCAATCACACATGAAAGAAGCTCCAAATTTGGGAAAAATGGAAACTTTGCCACAAAGGGACAAACAAACTATAACAAATGCATGTAAAGTATGGACAAAACCAAAAATGGTATTGTCATGACCAAACGAGTGTTGAGACAAATAATCTCTCATAATAACGTATTAAGATTAGTAAACTTAAGTTAAATCACCATCCATTACAATCTATTTAATAACATGGAATTGGTGGGAGGAGAGAAAGGAACATGGAAAAATAGTTTTAGGATTATGAATTGATTTGTTGAAAAGAAATTAGGAATCAATTTAAAATATAAGCAAGTAATTAAAATTGAGAAATTTTATAAAGAGTTCACACTATGACTTCCTATTGACCTTTTTTTTTGTATTACCTAACAACTAAGTACAGTATAGTTTTGATTTACATATCTTTAAATATAAAAGTATTATAAAATAAAGTAATTATTTTAGTATGAAAAATTATTAATTGCTAGTCATTATCCTAATTGAATAATCTTATTAATTACTTTTTTTAATAAAATCTTATTTTAAATCTAAAATTATATTAGTAATATTAAATAATTAAATGATTATTTTTGTGTAAAATAATTGATGACCAAAATAATAAAGTTACTTTTTGAAAAATATTATTTGGGGTTGAGTTTTCCCTTTCCAAGAGTTGAGATTGGTGTGCAAGAACCAAATGTGAGCATATAACTATATGTAATAATTTGAATTCTTGCATTTTTGGAATTTGAACTTTTGAATTTTAAATAATCATTTACGTCTTTTCTTACTTTTGATGCTAACCAAAAGTTACGTTTATCTTTGTACTAACACCTTTGTCGTTGCACTCCTTACTATTGACGTATCACTTCTTTTTTTTACCTTTTTCTTAGCCTACTGATTATAATTATGACATTACATATTTATCTTACCCTTTCTTATTAAACTATGTTTTATCATACCTATTGTGTGTTTATTTGTTTGCCTGAAGTATGTATATTTTCCTTTCTCTTGTTTTTCATGTCTTTTTATATCTTATCTTGTTTAGATGATCCTCAAGAACTTGCTCTAAAGGTGTTTTCCAATCGTGGTTAGGTAGGTACTTTCCATTAGTTGCCCCCTTCCTTTGGTTCCATAGGGGACCATAGGAATTCCAATAGAATAAGAGGAGAAATGTATGAATGATTGATGATGGTGATGATGAAGTATCCATTATCAAGATAAATTTTCATTTATGTCGTAGAGGGACTCATAGTGATAGTGCAACATTTGTTTCTAAAGTTGTTGATAATAACAATGATCCTTTTAATAACATTGAGTGTGTCTCTCCTATTATTGAAAAACATATACCACCTAAAGTTATAATGTTGGCTATGTTGGGCTTGAGATCTTTAGACGAAGAGTGCATTTTTCTATTAAGAATTGGAACAACCTCATTCATATAAGGATGACTTGGGTTTTGCAAGGACAATTGCTTTGGATTTGTAATATCTATAATGACCATCAGTTGAAGGCTTTCCTTCAAGGCATTCTCCCTTTAATATTGTGTCACACGTCAATGTTAAAATTATTCAATGTATTTCAAAAGAAGTAGTAGAAAAAAATGCCTAAAAATGTCTATAGTCCATAAGGGTTGACACTAATTGGGAAAGTGGTGCAGAAACAATGAGAGCAAAAAGATAGCTCATAGGACTTAAAGAATGCCACAATTCTTTTGATATTTTTTTGACGATGATTTTGATATTTTTGACAAGAAAACGAGCTCCTTATCGCTTTATGATACCCCTCCAGCTTGGGAGATATGGATTAGGCTAATGAAAAGTTTGTGGGGTGCGATCTCAATTGTCAACTATAGCTATTGATAAATTATCATTATATCTTTGTTCTTTTCGTCAGCAAATAATGTCCATGCTTGTTTAGTCATTTCCTTAGGTGATGGTGGGAGGATTTGTACTTGAGGACATACAAAACATGTGGGTGTTCCATTGAGGTAGAGATTAGAGATTAACTAAGTTTACTCCAATTTTCTTTCAATATATGTAATGTTGTTTGAAGATCTATGAGTCTAACTTCCCTTTTTTTTTAACTTTCAAATAAAAGTGGTAAACCATATTTTGATATGTCCTTCACAGTTGCATCCAAATGCATGAGCATTCATAGTGGCTTCGAGCAACTTTGTAACAACGAGGGACTATTATACTCTTAGATCATATTTAATCATCATCCATTCACCCCCTATTGTAAAAAAAAAAACATAAAAAGAAATATTCATATCTTGCTCTTAGAGGAGTTAGGGATTTGGCCATTTTGAAATTTTTTAAAGATTCTTACAAAGATTTCAAGAACAAATATTTATGGTTAAGACTAACAATTGAATGTTGGAATGACCTAATCAAAGTGACACAGAGTGTGAAGATAATGGAAAATCAATTTGAATTATATTGGACTTCTTCCCATTTATAACAAGAAATCACATAATTATTGGGTTAAAGAATCAAAGTTTTTCCAAGAGGAAAAAGATGTTGAAAGTTCAAAAATTTTGGTGGTTGAGGTAGGAGGCCTTATTCCTCTTCAAAGTAATGTGAATGCTTTGGATGTGTGAGTTGAGAAGAGTAGTATGAAGGATCTCCATCATTGGCGTACTGGTTGGGAAGGAATGCTTCTTTCACCACGTTACAACACGTTATAAAAAAAATCTTGAGTTGAAGTAGGCTTGTGGTGACCATAAATCCCTTGAAGACCATGGCGAGGAATGGACAAAGGAACTCTCCCTCTTTATAGCCCTTGTCAAGAATAAAGTTTAACATAACGATTCTTTCGAACCCAATTCATTGAAGTCAACACTTGTTGTAGTAGGATTGGATAGCACACAAGAGGCATTGGGTCTTGAGTAAGAAGGATTCTAGTGCAGCTATATGCACCTATATAAATATCATCAATGTTGTATAAAATAAAATTTAATATATCCTGTCACTGTTGTAGAATTTTTATTAACTTGAGCATCGTGTAAGTAATTCATGTTGTCTCAGCCACATCGGAGCTACAACTGACTTCAAGTGATTTCGAATTTCAGCCACACGAGTTCTAGATCCAACACCAAAAAATTTGATCATACTTGCGAGATGTGGCCCAAAATTCTAACCAAACAATAGCTATATATGTATAAAATAATAATGAATATTACAAACAATTATCAACTTCAGTGGCACGTGATTAACAAGTCACAATATCTGCTATTCCAAACACACCAGAGTACACACACGTCTCAAACCATCACTTTTCACCATTTGAACTGAATTATCAAGGATTTTTCATCTTTATTCTCAACTTTCGAGCAATTTGTGCTGCTTTAGGATGACTAGGCCGCTTGTTGTTACTTTGGCACTGTTCTACCTCCACCCAATTCATAACTTTTAGTATGAGAGACTGAGGAACTTTCCTAACATCCCCATCTGATGCATCCTTTGTTTTCTTCAAACCTGTTTCCAGTGCCTTCTCAATGAATTCCATAAACCAATTTCCAGCTTCTGTTTCAATCTGCTTTCCCAGTTTGATTGTATTGCTCAAGCTGCATGACCCACCTGGTTTCTTATTCTCATCATTTTCAACAATGGGTTCCAGAGGCATTTTTGTAAGCGGAGTACCCTTCTTCTCCAAAATCTCCTTATGATTCGTACTGGATCTTAGGAGCCTCCCCGTGTTTGCTTTTTGCTCATACTTATCAGGAATGACAGCCATTGACTTGTACAAAACACCCCTTCTTTTGGACAAGTTTGATTCACTGTTGTCGCAATTGTCCATAACTTGATGCAAAACCTGCGGTTCTTGTTTATCCGATTTCTGAGCCAACTCTGAAGCTGAAGTAGCAGCTTGAATGGACACCATTTCATTAACTGCTTGCACAATCTCGTTATGAAATTCCAAAAACCGTTCAAAACAAGCAGCAGGAGCGTCAGTGCGAGCTGACTTGCATAAATTTGAAAACATTCTGTAAACAAAAAAAAAAAACAACAATAAATTCTATAGCAGTAATATGTCAATTAACTCTTAATATGTCCTCAATTAATTCTTTATACACCAATAAACTCCTAAATATGCCCCCAACCAATCCTAGATATACCTCACTGAATTATTGATATTTTTCTATATCAAATTTGCAAACATTTGTAGAAAGGAATTGGAAAGAAATATATACTTGAGGGACCGAACTACTGTCTCAGTAGCAGAAGCATCTCTTAAAGCTTGAAGGGCGTTCTTCTGAGCCACTTCTCTCTGCTGAACAGCTTCCTGTCAAGAAAAAAGCAAGTTCAGTTCAGTTCAATCATTGAAAAAGAGAAAAAAAACAAACAGAATTTAAGATTTTACCTTCCCCAGCGAGCTCAGCTTTCCTGGCAAATTCACGGGGAGGCTAAGATTGTTGCAATTATCAAAAGCTGAATTAGTAGTAGAATGAGATTGGGGTTGAGAAGAGACACAGAGACTTGTGTCCGTGTTGTGAGCAGGAGCATGAGCATCCCCAGAGGAAGAAGCTACCACTCTTGCATTCCTCAACCGCGGTGGTGGAGTCCCACTTTTCTTTTCCTGCATTCACATACACACACAAGTTATATCTCAGTTGAAATCAGATAGATAAAAAATAGCGTATTAATTATTGTTAAGCATTTGAAATATAAAGAGGAAGAGAAAAATGTACCTACAGCTGACTTGAAGGGACTAACAGGGATTCTATGTTGTCGTTCAGAAACACTCCTGCTCCTTGAAAATTTAACATTGGAAGGGGTAAGCACGCAACTTTTCCTAAGCAACGCAGGACTTTCTCCTTTAGCATCAGTCATTTTCGCTAAAAGCCCTCCACCAACGGAGCACCTCACACCGGAAACCAACGGTGATGACATTGGAACAGGTTGAAAGCCACCATTCCTCACTTTCACAGGGGTACATTGGTCAAAGTCCAAATTAAGAGGCTTAAACATCATAGGGGAAGAAGCCCAAACCCCTTCAGCGTTCAGGCCGGTTCCCCAAGACCCTCTTCTGGGAGCAGAATTGGGCTTTTGCTCTCTCAGGCCCATTAACGGCTCGGGCGTGCCGACCAGAGGGTGTCTTCCGGGGAGGGGTTTGGCGCCGCGGAGAACGGGAACCGGCGAGCCCGGTTCCAACCGGTCAACGTAGATGAATTGGCCAAGCTGCATTTTGTTGCTGAGAACGACGTCGTCTTGGTCGGAGGGAAGACTGACGTAAATAGAGTGAGAGGAATCGGAGACTTTGATGTAAAAGCCCTGTTTGGGAATCAAATTTTTCTCGTCAAGATCGGCGGGGACAATGTCGGTGACTTGCAAGAGCGAGCTACGGTGCTCGCTCGTGGGTTTGGTGCCGGTGTTCAAACCGTTGAGGAGCTTCAACACGATTCCGGGAGCGAGTGTTGCCATAACAGTGACTTGGAAATAGAATCTGAGATTGAACGAGAAAGAGGGATGGATTATTATGCACAATAGGAATCAAGAAAGGAATGAAGAAACGTGGTGTGTGGTCTTCTTCTTCTTCTTCTTCTTCTGAGAGTGAGTTTTTTCGCCAAACAAGTGGCCGTTAGTAACGGTAAGTAGGGCTAACACTTTTCGAAATTCGTAAAATTTCGGAACGTTGGGACTAACGGTCGTATTTGCTGCGTCCCTAACAAAGGAAAATAATGCACTTAGCAAAAATAAAACGTTTTTGTTGACATTATTTTTCGATATCCATTTTGGGTAATTGGATAGATCATAAGGAGTGATTTTGTCCAAAAATATAATATTTCTTATACTTTTATATTTTATTATAAATTTGTTTCACTTTTAATTGCTTCAAACTAATCTTATAACAAAACACTATCTAAAAGGATTATGTTATTTTTACGTAAAATCTTTTCATATAATTCAATAATAACAAATATTTCTTTCGTATATTTCCTAATAATTGTCTCAAAAGATACACTCTTTTGTTTTTCAATGTTTTTTTTGTGGGCATTTTGTTTTTCCAATAATGCAAATGCTTCCACTTGATAAATGATAAATTATAATGTTTAATAAAAAAAGAAGTGAGAAAATAAATATTTTTTTAACGTATATAAGGTGAGTTTGATTGTGTATTTTATTTTTTAGGTATTAAAAATTACTTCGTAAACCAATTTTTAGAAATTAAATTTTAGATGAAAAGATGTAACAATTGGGGAAGAAGATGAGATAATGAAAAAATAAAAGAATATAAAAAATAAAAAAAATTAAACCTTAATAATATGTTCGGTTTAGAAAAGAAAAGAAAAGAAAAAAAAGAAAATGAAATGAAAAGAAATAGAAAATGAAATGATTTTATAATTTTTTTTGTTTGATTGCATAGAAAGGAGAAATATATATATATAATAACATACAATATTTTAATAAAAAAATAAATTAAATAAAACATACTAATATTTTAGTTTTTTTGTTTAAATAATAAGTTTTTTGCCCCCATTTTTTTCTCCATTTGGACGAATCATGTATGGGGCTGATATTTTTCTTTTATTACTTTACTGTTTAACATGCTCCAAAGAAAGAAAGAAAAAAAAAAGTTTAACTTTTCCATAGTGAAGTCCTCCTTTCTATTTCAATCATTCCAAACAAATCGTAACAGTAAAAGTTTCTTATTTTTTAGTATAAGGATTCTCTATTGCCTGTTGCCTCTGTTGCAACAACAAAAAAAAAACAAAGGAAAAAGGAGAGAGAGAGAAAAGGTTGAACATAGATATTTTATTTTAAAATAGTTGATAGAGAGAAAAAGGAAAGATAAAGAGATGAATTAGATGCAGAAGATACTATAGAAGATCCAAACTTCATTTTCTATTCATTGCCTCCGATCATGTTGTTATATCTTGGAACATGTTTATGATAATAACATCCCTAGGATATATAAAAATTTAAAAATATGGTCTGATTGAAATAAAAAAATATGTTTAACTGTTTTGTTAAACTTATAACATCATTTTTATTGAATAATAATGATTAAAAAAATTAAAAGATCAAAATAAAAAATCATAAAAATTAAAATAAAAATTATTATTTTTAAAAATTAAATTGATATTTAAGTCAATAAAATATATTTATTGATTGGGTGTGGGATCGTGCTCCTAAATAAGTAGTTGCATCGTAAGTTTACCTCCCAAAAGTAAAACGAACACTTTTGAATATATTATGGGCCTCGGTCCTGAGTCTGACAGTAACAAGGAGCGTAATGTTGGAAGACTGAGTCATTGTATAGTATATAAGACAGTTTTAGTTTTTGATTTTTGAAGCCTAGAGAACTATAGGATAATCCTATTTAAGTAGAAAATTTTCCCTCCCCTATATTTCAAGGAAGAACAGTGATATAGTACAAAATCATTTTATAGGTAACCAGTAAGAACCCACATGTTCATATATTACTAGAGAAATTTTAAATTAAAAAATAAAAACTTTTATGAAAATAAAACAACAGTTGCCTTTATATGCTATCTTTGTCCCACACAAATTCGTACCACTAAGCATTTTCCAATGCAGAAACCTTATTGGATAAATTTAAATTTAAATTCATCAAGTTTCATGAGTAACGTTGATACCAAATAGCAAGATTCAGAAAATATATGATGGAAAACAAGCATTGGACCTTCTAATTTGAATCAGATGATTTAATTATTTGTCTACTTGGTGTCAAGCAACCCAAAAACACGGAAACAAGTGGTAAATAAGTCAGTATATTCAAAAAAACTTCAACCCAAACCATAAAAAACGAAACATCCTATCACTTTGTTAAGTTCGTCCGGGTCCAACATTGTGTAGTCTATGTATAAGTTGAAGATTGGAATACACATGAAACCACTTTTAAATTCATAATTATCTCTATAGACCTAAGTCTTCTCTTTATTGGCCTAAGCTTATTGGTATTGTGGCAAAAAGTTGTACAGAAGATTTGCATCGTGAAAGTTTTTATGATAGTTCATCTGGCAAGGAGACTCCTGTACTCATGTTATGGAGCGGACAAGTTGCTGTGGTAAAGGCTTGGTTAAAGCCACATGAATATTCATTCATATGTTCACCTGGCTGGTGGAATCAAAAGAATGGTGATCGTGGAGTCTAGGATGTAGCACACACATTTGCAACGTATGAGATATCATATTGATATGGACTAGAAATTCATAATTGTCGCAGAATGACAAAAACAGGAGATCATATGACATAATAAAAAGTTCAACTAAAGATTCATCAAAATAAAATCATTTCAAAAATTGGAATACAGTTTACATGGAAATTTTTCCCAAATTGAAGGGTTAACAACTGGGAATAGACTGATGTTTCCAAAAGCTCAAACAGCAAAAACACCTAGTAAATATCAGCAGGACAGCATCGCATTTTGACAGTCTCAATGGATAGAGAAAAATTAATCATGTTACATTATTAATCGCAGAAACTACTAGAAACAAGTATTGAAACAAAGCCTGCACCTAATGGTATCTGGATGTCTAAAAGCAAAGTATTGTTTCGATGTTATAGAGGTGTTGCAAAACCTGTCACAAATAAAGTAAATGTCAGTTTTTGAGTATAAAAAGAGGTTTTTTAGGTATCCCAAGCTTTTTGGCAACATTACATTTTTATGATTAGATTCTGCAATCAAATTCATAAAGCAGTTATCCAGTATCAACCTCAGTGGTACTAGAGAATTAATACACCCAACCCAGCACAAACATGGCCAAGCAATCTATATACCAATGGAAATGAATATACAAACATGACAATTAACATATTCAAAATGACATTGTTTTTTCTTTTCATTTTACAACATTACAGTGGAAGACTTCGAATAGAAATCCTTTCAGCACAATACTATATTAATCATTGAAGCTGTGAAAACATTATGATGATAGGCTGCATAAAAAAATTACAAAGCACAACTTTTGCTATTATCTGAAGAAGAAAAAAAATTAGAAACTGATAGAAGGCAGCAAGAACTATTAGGCAAAAGGAGAAAAGGACACTTGTTTTTCCAAACAGAACAAGTATACATTATATTCCTTAATGTTATTTTATCAATACACCCTAATTAAACTTTATACTGTATTTACCAAGCACAGTTAGAATGTAACATAACTAACATTCTAGTGAAAAAGGTTATTGTTAAACAATTATCTCAGAAAATATGAACAGTGTAAGCTGCAGCCTGCAGTACTTCGCCAAATTTTTTTCATAATACCAGCCAAGTGTCTTAATTTTGGCTTAGTTGTAAATTAGGGGAGCTACAAAACAATACCTAAGCCTCTCTTCCACCAAGTCTGGATTTAGTTATATTAATTATTATAAAATAATACCTCAATCCATTTGAATACTAAAAGCTTTTATGCCTGTGTGTTTAAATTTTTTCTTAAAAGTAAACTGGCGTTGCCATGTTGACACACTTTTCAAAAGTGTTTACAGGAGCACTTACACCAAGCACCCCCCCTCCCCCTTACCCCACTTTTCACAAATGCACAAACAGACTCTTAGTCCAATATTGCCCCTGTGCCACAGGAGTTCCTATGGATCTCCTCCTTAGTGCTGACATGAGCAATATAATGCCATTTCTAAGGTTACAGCTTTGTTTCTTCACTTGGCAAGTAAGAGTATCTCTCAATTTGCATCTGGTTTTCCCCATGACATTAAAATTGACTACATAAATGCACTTTGTTAGAGCCAGTGTTAATTGACAAACTCCTTTAGGCTCAAATTTTACTTATTTGTCACTCAATTTGCCTATACCTGTGAGGGACATGGCACGAAAATGATATTTCAAAATGTCCCTTGCTTCTCCATCCCATGCATAACTGTGATTTATCCTTAACCCATGATAAGCAACTTACATAATTCTTTTTAAGTAAGTAGAAGTTGAAACTTGAAAATCAATACATGTCCACCTAAGTATTTACAACATTGTTTTGATGTCACGTGTGCTCTAATCGAATCAAATTAGGACCTGAACTTTTCTAACATTAGTAATTGCAAACCATTTTACCAACTACAGTTATTAATGGAAATGCAATTAGTCGTTGTATAACTGATTACGAACAAACTAAACAGAAAATAAATGCAAGCATCATGTCAAAGATCATGACCACTTCACTGCTCCCAGCCACAACAAACTGCAAGGAGGAATACTAACAACACTCTCTTTCTAACATTCTCTGTGATTAGTTAAAATTTATTGAAAATTATCATTTAATGAATCTCACTTCTAAATCAGGACAGAAAACAAATAATAAGAGAGCCTCATTAAAATTTTCAATAAAGGGAGTGTTAGAAAAAAAAGTTGTTAAGAGAATGTTCCTATCATTTCTCTAACTATGCAATGTACAAAAGAACAATATTTTTGAAGAAAATTAATAAGGTTATGCTTGGATGATCACTATACTATCCTATACCTAAAATGACAAAGCAAAACAAAAAATCTGCACGGTACCATCATGCCTGTCCCCATGTTGGGTATCCAAAAATGTGGTTACTAAGACTAAATGAACGGTATTAACAATTGAAATGAAATGCCACAGAGCAGCTCTTATAGTGCAAGACAACTCATTAAAAATGTGAACAAAATAGGGAGAAGGATACCTTCTGAAAGACAACCCCAGTTGGTGTTGTGCAAAGAGAGGAGAGAAGTGAACAAGGCAGAGGCAGTGGCACTATGCAATGGCGTCAAAGACACTTGTGCACCAACCAACTGGACCGGAAGCCTAAACAGAAAGCTAACAATTATACACTTCAGATGCATAGAAAATGTTATCCATTTCGATATCTCACAGTGATAAGTATAGTGAAACAAAAGAAGTGAAGTTTACCGGGTAAACGAGATGGCGCGTTTCTGGGGAGAAACCTGAGAAAAAGAAGAGACAAATCCATTGAGCTTAGTGGCATGTGAAGATCGACGAGAGAAGAGGGTTGTGGTGGCAGAGGAAGCTATTTGGAGGGTTTTTCTTGCAGAATTGGCCGCCATCGCCACCTCTTCTCTGCACCAACACTTCCCACTAAGCTGTGATGCTAGAAGGAAGGACGTGCCTTATGGGCTGGGTCTATTCAAATGGGTCTCTTTTGTCCACAACCAAAAAGGCCCTTTTGTGAAAAAAAAATTGGGCGAAGTGATGAATTATATAATATGAAAAAAAAAATTAAAATGAGTTTTTTAACCAGTGTATGTCCAATGTTATGTATTTTAGAAATATAAAAAATAATATTTTTAATATTAATAATTTTAAATCTATATATAAAATATGTTTTTTTTTATTATTAAAATTTTTGTTATGATATATGTAAATAAAATATATGACTAATAATTCGATATAATAAAATAAAGACAATATGAGAAAGTGATGACCTGTTTTCTTATGAAACATATCTAGTAGATCAATAATATGAAAATAAGTAAATAATAATAATAAATTAAAAAATTAAATATTTATAAATTATTAAATTAAAATAATAAATTATTTTATTAAAATTTATTAATATATTTTAAATTTTTAATAAAATGAATCAAATAAATAACTTGAATGTTACTAATTTAAGATATGTTGTTAAAGGAAATAAATTGTATGCAATAATTTTGTGATTGGAGCAACTATCTTAATAATTTTAATTGAGAAACTTTTGGATAAATACAAACTAATACATTACTTTTAGACACAACTAATAAAACAAAATAATTAAAAAATTAAATTGTCAAATAAAAATTAAGTTGAAACCTAATTCACCTAAAAATATGATAAATAATATAATGGTAATTCATCAAAGAATGTTAAATGTTAATTATTAAATAAAACTTTATCAAAATTTATACAATTCGACTTAAATAGGAATACAACTTAATTTATTTTTATGTATATTAAAAATTAATAATTTTTATTTTATTTTGACATAATAATTTTATTTAGTAATATATTAAAAATAGTTACATTTAACATCAAACTTGACACATTTGTAGAACAAAATTATAACAATGTAATATGTAATTATTTATTATAAATTATATCAAACTCTTAATGTATTATTTATTTGGAATTAAAGGTCAAGAATTTTCAGTTTTTATTCCTTTATCAGTTTTATAATATTTAATTATTCATTATTATCAAATTTTTAATTAAAAAATTTAAGTAGAAAATATGGTCAATTTATAATAACAATTTTTAATTCCAAGATAGAGATGACGATATTAATTACCTACATTTTTGAGCAGTTTCCTTTAATTTGAGTTTCAATGTCATTTAAATTAACCTAATAGAAAACAAATGTTAAATTAAATAAAATATATTAATATATGAATATAATGTGCAAACATTTTAACATGTAAAAGAAAACAATAACCTCAATATTATTATCAACTTGATTTGACAAAAAAAGTTTCATATCATTCTCATTTGCATTAGCGTCATTTTATCCATTTTTCATAAATTGTATAATGCATCTTTACAATTGAAAAGGTAAAAGATACAAATAATATTAAACAAATGAATTCAATAATTTTAAATTATTATTTCTTTAATGGAATTAATAGTCTTGAGTTATATAATCAAAAAAAATTTATCTAACATCTTTTTCATTGTAATATTTTGTCAAGTTTTATAACAATAAAACGTTGTAACAATAAATCAAATTTTGCCAAATAACTTTGTAGTTTCTTATTCTAATAAATAAAATAAAATTTTATATATCTTATTCATATAATAACAAATAATATTTATATAATAATGAATGTTATATTCATAATTTATAAAGAAACACAATATACCTTACAGATAGCTTGAACCATTTCAAATGCAATTTTTTCAAAAAATTGATTCAATATTAAATCAAAATGTATAAAATTTGTTGATCTAGATTGTTACTTTATTATGACACAATTAAAATTAAGCTTCAAAATAAAAATATAGTTAACATTTTGGGATTACAACCATAAGTTGTTATAATTTTTATAATAATATTTAAATCCAACTTCTTTAATTATTTTTAAACATTTTTGCAAAACTCATAATATCAACCTTTAAGAATATCAAAACTACCAATCTTAGCTAGCACACTATAAGAAACATTTTTTACAAAAGTGAAAAAATATATAATTAATTATATGATTAATTATAAAGGAAAAAGTTCATAATTGAAGATTTTTTCATTTTCTTGCCTATAACAAGAATAATAATTAGTTTAAAAAGATTTATTAATTCAAGATAATGAATACAAAATTAACTATATTCATATACCTATTTTTGTATTAAAAAATTTTATTAGCATTAACATTTATAGATAATTTTGTGTAAATATCCATCATACCTGCAAAAAAAATTTATTTAATTATTTGTTTTTCTTATCTTATTTTATATCATAAATTAATCTTAAAATAATATTTTTTTACTAATAATTAAAATTTTTATTTTACACAATTGTAGGATAACTACAACAATACTACAAAAATTATTTTTCAAAAGATACGAATTCATATTCTTGATAAATTTATCCCACAAAATGAAAATGACTATATTTTCTCTAATAAAGTTTAAAAATATTTAAATTAATTAAATTATGTTATAAAAAACAATAAAAAAATATATAAATCAAATATATTTTATATACATGATTCGCTAAATATTTTAGTATAATTTCATTAATTCTTTTTTCTTTATTGTATTTATCTCTTTTAATTTTCATTTGAATTACATAACCAACAATTGTATTGAATTAAAATTAAAATAAAACATTAATAATAAATTATAACTTAAAATATTATAATTTGTAATTTGTTAGAATAAAATTACACTAACAAAATAAAAATTAATTATTTACTCTAACCAATATTTTTGTTATTTGTGATTTTAAAAAATTCAATATATTTATGTTTCATTGGTATAATTTTTTTTAATAATATCAACCACCAATAGATATTAAATTAAAATTGTGTCTGAAGTTATTTTTGTTGATTATCATTTAATTTCTTAGGTTTGTGATTAATTGATAGCTTATGATTTTTGCTTACTATTATAATATTTAGTTATTATTGAATTTATTTATCAACCAAGAATTTTTTTTTCATTAATTTGTATGGATTTGTGCCAAAACTTTTTGTGCAAAATAAAATTACTCTTTGACATGGCAATGGCGTTGTTGGACCTTCGATCACACATGACAATATGGGAAGCTTGTTGTACAGGTTTATTCACAACTTAATTTACATCTCATATAATGACAAAGAAAGTTGAGACTTGAGTATCATAGAGAATAAATAACAGTAACAATTTCTTAAATTTTCACAAAAGTTGTTTTTAAATTGTTTCTATAATTATATTATATGTTTATATATGTACATGTGGTACACATATACATATTATATATATAATTGGAATCAAATAACATCAAAATATAAAATTAAAATTTGACAATAAATTTCATTTATTCAATCTAATGATTTTTATTAATTCCCTCAAAACTTAGATATATCTCTATATACACAGTTACACATTTATATACAAGTAAGAGATGAAACAGGATAAATATTAAGGTGTGAATTCCAGTCCCTATCAATTTTTAGAGTAATTACTCATATTTATACTCTTATTAAAAAGGTAATTACCCTGGCAATTGTGGATAATTTCCATAAGATTTGTTATCCATTGTCATTCTTATAGTTTCCAAAAAGACATGCGTGTTTCTTCTCTCTATGCAATCTAGATTGTTAACTTTCCTTTGTTCTTCTTCAGTAGTTCTCTTGTTCTCAGTGTTGGATGACTGTTCCCTGAATTTTCCTTTTTCAACACCTGAATTGAAACTCATACAGCCACTATTATCCTCTATTCCTCTAACAATGGCATAAAGGATACCAAAACCTGCAAATATCAACTGATTCTTCTAAAGTGGTATAGTCTCCATTTTAAGAGATTTTTGCTATTGGATCTTTGTTTTCAATCCTTAAAAATAAAAAAATACATTATTGCAACATTGTTTTCATAAATTTATCTGCTAGCTTCTTGCATTTGTTTTTATTTTTACTCTTTTGGTTTTCTAGTCTTCTAGGTTCTGATTCCATTTTTGTATTTTTTTTATTTGGGTTGTTCAAATTGAAATGCAATTGCGTTATGTTTTCTTTTTCTTTTCTTAACTTTATCCTTCTTCCTAGTATGTGAATACTCGATGATAATTGTTTTGCTATGATTTTGTGAAGAGTTTATTTTCATCCTTCACTTTAACATTGTAAAATAAGAAGAGAGCTTAATGTTAAATAATAAGGAAAATCTCCAAATAAAGTTTTACTAATTCTATAAACAACATTCCTTTACTGCTTGCTCAATAAAATAAGAGAAGAGCTCAAAATGAGGATTTAGCATCACTCTTTTATAAATTTATCAATCATGAGTCAATGATAGCACAAGAGTTTGGTTATTCTATAATATTAATTAACTTTTTTGCAGTTACCTGTTTGGAAATTAAATAATTGTTAGTAATGATGAAAATTTTATCTTACAAAATGATTTAGAGGTGAGGCATTACCTTTGCTTATTTTGATATTTTTGCCTTATTTTAAAATCCCTGCCATGTGCTCTTTTAACTTTTATATTCATCGCTCTAAACTATAAATAGGAGATGTTTTTCACTTCATCTTCAGTTCTAGACCTTGTTATTGTCCATTTGATTTATTATTGGCATTTTTTAGCATTCATGTCGTTTATTGTTAGCTTAATTTTCACCATCTATAAAATTTGCAACCCAACTGAAATACAATAATCTAATTTTATATTATAAATTTAAATTTCCATCCACAAATAAATGATTTTAAAAGTTATTATTAAAAGAAAGTGTTTATAAAAATTATTATTAAATGAGAACAATTTTAAGAATTATGTACACTCTCGTTAAGTCATATATCTTATTTAATATTATATAGATTGTATATTTAATCTTATTTTTTACTCATTTCAAATATACTTCATTTTAACTCAAATTTAATTTAACAAGTAGTAAAAAATAAATTGAATCTCAACTATCTCAAATCATTTTTCTCTTATATTTGTTCATATACTTGATTTTGTTAACCTTGTATCTCTTTCAATATATTTATCATTTTCATTTTTATTTTTAAATTAAATTTAAACAATTATTTTAAAAAGTTATCTATAATTAAAAATAAACTTTTATAATAATATAAATTATTTATTGTAAATTCAAAATATAATATATATCTTTAAAAAATATTTATTTATTATGAATTTTAATTTTAATATAATTTAAATATTTAAAATAATTTATTTATTATAAATTTTATTTATACTTAAATATATTTTTTATACCTGTATAATAATCTATTTTGATTTTATTATCTAAATTATCAATTTTTTATAATAATATTTTACATTTTTTTATGTTTAATTTTATTATATATCGTTATACTAATTTTGTTAGGAGATGAAGTGACAAATATTTTGTAGAAAAATTAAATTAAAAATATTGTCCAACAATAATAAAAAAATTAAAAAAATAAATTTAACTTTTTAATAGATGATGTGTGAAAAATAATATATAAACAAATACAACAAGAAAAATTATTTAGTAACAACAACAAAATTTGACCAAAAATATAAGGTCAACTTTTAATAGATGATGTATATTTTTTTATTGTTACTAAATAACTTTTCTTATTGAATTTTTGTATAAATTATTTGTCACATTATAACTTAACAAAATTAGTATAATGACAAACAATAAAAAAAAATGTAAGATACTAAAATAAAAAATCGATAATTTAGATTATAAAATTAAAAGAAACTATTTTATAACTATGAAAACATATTTAAATCTTTTATTTATATAAAAATAAACTTTTGTCCTATGCACTGGAAGGCCAAATGATATAATTAAAAAGAGCATGAAGGAGGTTGCTCCTACATTACACATGTTGGTTGTCATAGACATTTATTGATATGGTGGACATAGACCAATACATGCACAACTCAATTTAGCTATATTTTCAAACACATGCAATCTATAATTTTCTTAAGTGTGTGTTTCGTTTAGAGAATGAAGTGGAATGAAAGAATAGACAAGAAAAGAGAAAGACTGATGATAAGAGAGAAACTTAAGTTATTTAGTAGTAAAAAATCAAAGAAAAAAACTTTTCTTGTTTTATTATGTAGAGATTAATATATATATATATATATAACAAATATTTGTAATAAATAGAAATATATAAAAATAAGGATAATTTAATCCTTTTATTACATCAAATAAAACAACTTTTCTCTTCATTCTATTTGAATCTAGATGGATCATGTAAAGCAATGATTGCTAATTTATTTTTTGGTTTCATCATTACTTTTTAAAAATGTATTAAATGGTGGAAATAAAAATATTGATATTTTTTTCTATTATCCTCTACATTTTTTTTTTCATTTTATAACGTCCCTTTTTATCTCTTTTTAAGTATTTTATTTCAGATAAATTTTAAAACTTAATTCGTCACAGGTTATAATTTTAAAGAAACTTAAATATCACCATCATATCCAAGTAACTTGAATTTAATTATACATACTCAAATTAACATATATGTAAAGATTGGACAGAAGTGTAAATATCACATTCTCCAAAATATCTTACTAGTATATTAAACAAAAGGTAAGTCTAGGTTAATTATCCACATCTAATTTCTCCCAAAAGTTCCTAGCCAAAATCGTCAAAAGGATCTTTTTCCTCAGAGGATTTCTCTCCTCCTTCTTGACCATCTACTAGGACTGATCCTGTATAAGAGTTTTGGTATGGAGGAGGTCAAGTGCGTCGAGGAGTTACTGGAATATCATGTGAAACTCCTGTATATCTAGGTGGTTGAATATGAGATAACATTACTAGAATATCTATATGATAAAATTGTCATGGGATTGTGATGTTTGGAGGTCTAAATGCAAATTTGACATAGTTCATGTAAGTATCATCTCTACTAGTCAAGTCATGAATCCATCGACCTTCTAAGGGTGTGATCGTCAAGTGCAACAGGGGTTGAAACTTGTTTGTCATCTATTTCTGAAATGTTGGGAATTATAAAAGTGAATCATCTATCATTAAGCATACACATACAAGTATATATCATCTCTAACTATCGTAGATTCTCATCTCACTATAACATGCTTAAATATGGATTTTACTCATTTTAGGGTCATCGTAGCCTCAAATACTACTAGCTCCGAGAGGACTTACACGAGTGTGTCAATAATAATCTAAGTCTGCATTTTGGATCGGTGATCGGGAGTACATATGTTGTCCCATACTAGGTCTAAGATACTCTCAACCGAATCTTGGTAATGTTCAACTTTGTCGGGGGCGCCAAGCCGGTTTTGTGACACCCTCTTCTCTTTGAGCGATTCACAACTTGGCACCTTACCTATCCCCAAGGACTCACTAGAGCCTACGTACATTCCTCAGTTATGTTCTATGTTCAACCCATGCAATCTCTATTCTTATTTCTCACTCGTTAGGGATTTTGACTCATCCTACCCTTTTCTCTTCTAGCCATCAAGCTTTTTGTGGTACTAATGTCAACTTCAACAACATAGTTTTGTACTAACTCCCTTCCATTCTCACTTTAACTAACCAACCCAAGTTTACTCAACTTTTGTCTAGATAATTTCCCAGTTAATCTTTTATCCTAGGGTTGTTAATATGATTTTCTGTCTATTTGAAACAGTTATAGCTATCTTACATATTTCTCTACTATCAGTAGAGGAATTAAAATATCATCACATAACATAAGAATATTTAAGATCATAGTGAAACAAAATTTCAAACAATATATCAAAAATAACAAGAAAAAGACAAAACAATATTTTTCTAATAATTTTATCTTCATTTCCTTTTCTTATTTTTTTTTCTCTTTCATTCTTTTCCTACATGACTATCTATCTCTGTATTTGCTATCCTAATTCAGTTTAAAAAAATTAAAATTAAATTTTTTTTCCTATTCACACCCCTTGTCTTACTCTTTACACCCTACCCTTTACTGACCTCACCCCTTCTTGTCTTACTATTTGTACCTTACTATTACTGTTCACACCTTCCCTTTCCTCTTCTTCTCAAATAATCTCTCTCTCCCTCTTAGGTTTTCGAATTTTCTTCATAACCAAGATTTCACTCGAATTGGAGCAACAAAAGTACTTTATTACTTTCATCTAATGATTATTACTACTAAGTGAGAGACGAAAAATTTACTCTCTTTATTTTTTTATAATAGTTGTTTAATCAGTTTGCATTGTAACAAACAACATTATGAGTAAATTATAAAATATTTTCTAAAATTTTATAAAATTACGTAAATACTTTTTATATTTTTAAACGTTAAAATTACTCTTTTGTAGGGAATGTTAGTTTAATGTGTAAGGTGTCAGTGTAATGTTTATAATCATTAAGAGAGTGTCACTATATATTTTTCAAAGATTAAAGAGGATAAGTATAAGAATAGAAAACAAAAATAAATGTTTGTATAATTTCATAAAACTTCAAAAAAATGCTTGTGTAATTTACTTCAAAATTAATTACCCGAGTGCTTTCATATTAAAATTGTAAGCACTTCTTCTATTATGTCTTCTTACTTTAAATAAAACATTTCTCTCACTTTACATCCCTAATTAACTACTATAAATGGCATGTTTCTTTCTCTCCTTAATAATTGACCAACCATTACAATGATTTCTCTCTCTTCTCATGAAATAAAACACTTATTACTTAATTGACTAACCATTACATTTGTTACCAATAGCTTATTCATTTTTTTTTTAAGTTTTCAATTATTTATTATTCAATCTTATAAATAATAAGTAAAATAATTAATAAAAATAATGGTATAATTGACAAAAAAATATTTAATGCTATTTTAAACTTTAAAAATAATAAATAAATGAAAAGAATTTTTTGTTAAAAATTTGACACTTCAAAAAATTAGGAATAACAACCTTTTTATTTTTTTAAATCTTTTGAAACCTTTTAAAATGGGAAGGAAGAAAAACAATTAAAACTAACACACGTATATAATTCATTCAATATTAGATTAATAGGCGAGTGAAAAGTGATTTATATAATAAAAAGAATATTAAATTACTCTTATTTTTTCACATTTCTCTTTTTTATTAGAAATATTTATACCATTTAATATGAATATTCTTTTTTTCTTTTTAAACAATAAAAACATTTAACCTTTTTTTATTTTTTATTTTCTTTCCTATTAAATAACTACAAAGTTATTTCACTTTAAAGTTTTTTTTTCCTTTCATTTTCTTCCTTAAATCAAACATACTTAAAACTCGAGAATGGATTCTCCGTCATCACACTATCACTACATGGAATTGTAACTCTTCAATAAATTTTATCAACATAATATATTCTATAATAAAAACGAGATTTGATAAAACTAAGGGTGAGATCTTAACACATGAGCATCTTATTATTTATTTGTTCAATAAAATAAAAGAGGAATAAGAATTTCCAATTCTTGGAGAAAAACGGAAAATTGACCTTGCTATTCAATCTAAAGATAACCCCGTTATAGATCAATGGTGCATAGATAATAAAAGGAATATAACATTTCCAAGTTTCAACTCAATTCCAAAGAATACATTTGCACTAGAACAGTCCATGATCCCCACGATCCACATTATTAGTAGACCAAATTTGCCTTTCCTATGCCCCATTCATATGGCTCCAACTCTTCCTTTGCTCCCTGAAAGACCTATGAAAATAACACTTAATGCCAACGAATGACAGATGCATAACTGCAATCTGCCACCTTTGAGGAATTCTAGTCTCAAGACATTATTGAAGTATCTACTATCCATAAAGGGCTATATATAATACATCTATGTCCTATCAATATTCTACAATAAGTTCTTCAACGAACATTGCCATGTGGCATTTTGTTAGATTTAGGATACGTGGGTAGTATGTAGCATGTGATAAGCTTTTATCATTTGGGGCCTCTTTTGTACTAAATCATTTCTCTATGGCATTATGGCAACTGGCAAGTTGCAGGAACTATCTGACTTACCTTATGGCTAATTGCTATATATGCATGCTGAGTCCCTGAATTTTTTTGAGGTTTTAGGTAAGTTTCATCATTGCTATCCATGTTTGTGTATTTTCTGCAAGATTGTAATTGAGTGAGGTAGAGTTGATAACTAAGCTTTGTAGAGACTTGTTATTTATTTATTGGCTTGGGAAGGAGAAGAGGGATGCTCCATGCTCAACTTCAAAATTGCTATGGAAGTGCAAAACTTTGGGTATTCTAAAATGAAAAGAGTTCGCTTTAGAACCAAGAAAGAGAGATCTGAACCATTGACAAGTAAACCTTGATAATATAATAAAATAATGCATACACACAGCAAATTATAAGATTGTTAGATTCTATTCCTTTTATTTTTCTCGTTAATAATTGAGATTCCTCACTTTAGAGGAGTAAAATGCAAGAAAGAATGCATAATTGACTCATGCAACCCTGACTTATGTTCCGTTTAGATAAATATGCTAAAAAAAGATTTTCAACTTTGATCCATGGGCTTTAGTCCTCATTCTCCCGGATTTTAATTAAAAGTCAAAAGTTGTCGTGTAGTTGCGTAACCTTTTCTGTGATGCCACTATCGAATTGTCAATTGAGGTCAGTTTGGTACTAGTGTAAATTAATTCAGGGAAGGTTTTGTAGTTATATAAGAAAAATGAATAACATCAGACCAGCCAACCCTACACTTGTGGTGACAATTCATCAACATATAAACCACAAAAATTTCACCTTTTCTCTGCTTTACCTTGCAGGGTCACAGATGGATAGACCATGTTCTCATGCCTAATAATATGCTCCTTGATTACCTCTATTAGAGTTACAAAGCCTTTTATATTTTATGTAATTTCTAGTTAGAGAACACCAGTACTAGTGCTTGAAGTTAAGAGTGTAAAGGCGTAATGGTCAAACTAAAACATCAAGAAATTCACAAATCAATCCAAATTAAGAGATGCTACCAAATTGGAAGGCTTATTATAAATAGATTTATGCATACCCAGCAACGCAGTTAGCATTCTTCCTAAACATACTTTTCTCTGAAACAACTCTGCTTCTGAGTTATACTCTAGTTTATCAAAAATTCAAATTTAAATAACAAAATTTGAACAAAAAGAGAGTTTGTGCTGTAGTTCACATGAAAGTTATGGATGAAGTGTAGTTATTAGTCATTGAAACATGTGACATGTACAATTTTACCCAAACTACGAACCATTGTTCCATGATGACAATTATTTTGAGGTTCAAACGAAGTTCCACGTGAACTGGCGCATAACTTTATGCAAAAAAGCATAAAGCTACTGGTGTCCAAGTCCCACACTACTCACATAGAAGAACTAAAGCCAAGAGTTGGGCCAAAATTAAGTGTAATATCTGTCATCATCAATATAGCCTTTGATATATGGATTAATGGCCATTATGATATTGACCAGTATATTTTTAGCTATGGTGAATTTTAATTTTTTTTACGAGGTGGTGAAAGTCATGTTTAATTAGTTGGTGAAGTACATTCATTTAGTCTTTGGATAATGGATAGTTTAATTTTTTTTTTTTATTGATATGCGATGAGTTCTAAAAATTATACTATTTCTTATTCTTATTATTATAAGATTAAAATTAAAGTGTGATTTAATTCTTTTTATAAATTTTAATCTAAACTATTTTATGCATTAATTATTTTTTACAAAAATATCTTTCATTAAAATAAACTCTAAAATAACATGATAATAGAAGAAATATGTTTCATTAACATTTTTTAGTTTTATTTAAAAGATAATTTTGAAAAAATATTTATTTAAGATAAATTTAATACTTTAAACTAAATTCTTTAATTTTGATGAATTAATTAATTTAATCCTATAATAAGAATAAGAGATAATATTATTTATTTACTTTCATGCATAATTTATGTCTTTCTTGTGTATGTCTTTCTTATGTAAGAATGATGTGATAGTGAAAGAAATATAATCATAAATGTTTGTAAATTTATTTAAAGGGATAGTTTTGAAAAAAAAAATTTGACAAATTTAATATTTTTAATTAAATTAATTATTTTTTAATTTTAATAAATTGATTAATTAGACTTTATAATAATGATTAAAGGAGTATATAAGTTTTATATTTTTAATTTTTTTACTTTGGTTTCTATTATTATTTAGTAATTTCATTTTATGTCATGTCGTGCTACATTAGATGTTATGCAAATAATCACTAGCATGAATGATCAATATTGGGTGTTGGGCTACTATTGCATACAAGAAATGACTATGATGTCTATTGTCCATTCTCTTTTTTTTTTTTTTTTTTGTTTAATTGTCCATTCTCCATTGATCCTGACGGATTTAGTTGATGATTGTAATACTTTCTTTTGGTTTCCACCATTATGGCAATTCCTAGAAGATCACAAGTACTAATTGAGCCAAAGGAATAAAATTATTGTTCTAGATTGACCAATAACAAGAATTAATTGATTTATTGATGCTAAGCAGCGCATGTTTTTCACATTCCATTGAGCTTAACTGCTTTGATAGATTAACTCCTAACAAAAATGTGGGAGAGACTGCCTACCCAAATTTCAACAAGTTGGTTTGAGTTGGAGGTTGGAGTTGTACATGCTATTTTAAGACTTTTTTTCTTTGATAAACATTTTCTACTATATGATTAATATGATAAGTTGATATTATGTAATTATCACCTAGCAACAAAATGGGAGTATATGAATTATTTACCAATTATTTGTGGAATAATAAATTATTGAAAAGTTAATTAATAAAATATAAAAGATCAAAATTTTAATAAAAAAAAAATCAGTTATATTTTTATTTTTTTTTATTCCACAACTTTAAATGATCGTCACAATTTATTTGATGAAAGAAAAATTATGAAGAAATAGGATAAAGAAAAAAATAAATAGATAAAAAAATAAAAAATGTGTTTAGTGAGTGAGAAATAAGAGTGACAAAATAAAAAAAAAATGGTAAATCACACATCTTTTTATTTTTCTTCTAAATTGTTAAAGAAACTTAAAAAGAAAGAGAGAGCTGAAAAAATAATCAATTATGATGCTTCGATGATCTACACCCATGTATGCTATATGTGTACTTTTGAAGAGTGATAATCAATTATGAGGTATGATTATAGATTATCAAATGATTTTTTTTTCTATTTTTCTATTTTATTTTTATTTTTTAAAATTAAATATTTTTACTTTATTTTTCACCAATTTTAATTCTCCATATTTTTTTTCTGTCTCTATCTATTTTGTTTATCACTTCGTTTTTTTTTTTTTTTTTATCAAATATTCTTTTAGAAAGATTGGGAGGTTGTGTTTGAGATCGGAACGGAGAAACTTTGGAAGCTAAATAGACACTGATTTGCCCTTCAGTGGTAAATCATGTGGGGAGGGGAACATTTTACTAAACAACATAATCATGAGGTGGTATTTCCAACACTTTAGGATGATCATCTGGCTAAATAAGACACCTACTTAATTTTTAAAGAGAGCACCGAACATTCATATTTCTAAATATTCTTAAATATTTCTTGATAATATCGAAGTTCAACATATGAATATCTTGTTTGTGATTAGGATGCGAGATGCCAGCATCCTTATAAACCACTGGCAGCCGTTGACAATAGGCGAATAGTTAAACATGTGTTCAATTGTCAATTCGGAATTTGAACCAGAAATTTTGTTAAGGAGAATGCTTAAAAAATATAATTATTATTTTGTCATCGTACATAATTGCTGGAGATGCAAAAATTGCCATAATACATTCTTTTTCACACTTGTTGCCATTAGTTCATGAATTTAATTAGAACACATTACTAGTGTAATGAATTTTATATTATCACTCCATCATGAATGATCATAACATTCAAAATCAGTAACTTCTGCATGCAGCTAAAGCTGTGTCATTTTATGTCACCAAGAAAATTTTTATGGGAGCTTGCATTAACTTTAGCATTAATTCTCTGCTGCAATTGAGTCAACTGCTAACATCTTGAGACTTGAGACCACAATAATTTGCATATCATTTATTACTGTCAATAAATTCTCTCATTTTAATGTACTTGAATCTATGGATCCCTGATATGACTATACAAAAGAGGAAGAGGAGAAAGAGAATTTTTTTTATATTCATTAGAGATATTATAACTACATTTTTATGCCTTTGTTTTATTTATTAAATAGTTCTGTTTCAATCAACTTCTAGTACAAAATTCATATGGCATTTTCAGATCAAGGACTCCAAAGCAGAAAACAACTACTCTTGTAAGGATTTAATCATTTTTATATACTAATGACCCCAAAATGAGGTCTAGCTGTGTGATCTATAGAAGCAGGGATTTGCAGTTGACCTCTTTTATGGCTTCTAATTCCTAGCTACCAAATTCATGGTTTGGGTTTCTCATTATTTTTCAGTGGTCCACTGCACTGATGATAGGTCAAGGTAGATGAGTAGCACCAGGTAGCTGGTTTGAAAAATCAAACTTTCCAGCAGACAACTTAATCAAGGAATGAGGTGAGGTTGACAACAGAAGCCAGGTACACACCATTATCAATAGTATAGTTCAAAATTGTTCTGTCCAACAAGCACTTAAGCTTGAAAAATAAGAAACTAAGGTGTGAATGTCTTGTGTCTCTGACTTCAAACCATTATATTTTCGTCCCCATATAAAATTGTAGCCTTTGCAGCACGGCAATGTCTGTGAAGTATCATTACTGTGTCATGCCCTCCTATCAACCCAAATGAGCTAAATGATTAATGTACAACTTCTCTCTTTCATACTCCTTCCATTTTTTTCCGTCCAGTTTGAAAGGTAAGAAAAAAAATTAAGAAATATAGTTAGTATTCTTATTGATATTAAAATTATTTTTAACCTCTCAATATAATTTCTATTATTTTTTCTCTTCAACTATGGTAATGCTGTAAAATCTTTAAGAATCTGATAATGGTAAAAATATAATTGAAAACATAGTAACTAATATTGTTTCAATTTTTTTAAAAATAGTAACTAAAAATATTTATTCTAAAAGTAAACAAAACAAGAAAAAATACAACTTTTTCTTTTATAAATATTTTTTAAATTCAAGACAAAGTCAAATAATAATCTCTCATTGATGAAAAGAAGGCAAGTACTGACTCTTATTTAAAAAAATAAAAATTAAAAAAATATTATAGAATATTTTTTATACCTTCATTATAATTTCTAATGTATTTCAAATCTTTTTAATAAAACCTTATCATTATTGTTTCATTAACCAATATTTTAAACCTTTCCAAAAACATAAAAGAAATCCTAAGAGAAATACTTAAATGTATTGTATGTACTGTCGTGTTGCAGTCTTCCAGAACAGGGAAATATTACCTGATCCACAGAACACCCATTGATGATGAATGACAAAGTTAGGTTAATGCATTTAATTTATTCGTTGGAGTTTGCACTAAGTTTTAATGATGTACATGTAATCCTCAGCCAGCTGCATTAATGCATAGTATAAATTTGTACTTGGGGCAGTTGAAGCATTACTAGATTCCTTACCAATCCTACCTTGTTCAATTTCAGCATCAAAGCCCATCAAAATTATTTTTAAGTTATAATTTTATTTTTGAATTACATATTCAGCCTGCAGATTAAGTTAACGGTTTAATGCTGATTTCACCTAATTAGCTGCGGAAGTAGAATAATATATTGGGTAGGCAATTTATTTTCCAAACAGATAAATTATTATGTTATAAAATAAAAATGAAAATAAAGGACAATTCTTTTCTAATTTTGAAAAATTTATAAGAGCATAACACCAAAGGTACATGATTCATTTTTTCGTCCCTGGTGCACCTAACCCGCAATACGATATTTAAAAAAGAAAAAATTGTATATGAAAAGGAATAAAAGCTCTCCAACACAACTTTATGATATATGATTAACATGGATCTATCTTTAGTAACTATTAACCTAAACTTGATAGTTCAAAACAAAGTTAAGCAACCTCATTCATTCTACAGCAACGTTAGTCCTTTGCTGAATGGAATTTGATCTTTTACGGAATGGAACTCTTTAGTTAAAGTGCAAAAGAGCCTCCATTAACCATAGGTTATTTGATGGGCTTGAATTCTTTATTTATTTTTAATCTAAAGGACTCGAGTTCTTTTAATTTCTTTATTAAAGTGCATTGAAATTTTGCTTGCTATTTTACTAAACGTTCTAAGTATTAACGGTCGGTTTGAAAGTAAAAGTTTAGATTTATTGGTTTCAAATCAGCACCAATTCAGCATCGTATTCTTCTTTCCTTTAATCAAACACTTGAATGACTATCTGTCATGCACCGATTATCCACTAAGTGAAGTAAAATTTTTAATCATGGCACCGTTGTGCTTTCGCTTTCATCGTTGCCCATGCACACTGCATTGAATTAGTGACCCCAGCTCAAAGTTCAAACTACTACACCAGCAAGTCAAGATATTAGAGTGTCACGCTCAAAAACATATGCTTAATTTATATACACTGATTGCAAGGAAAAGCTTACGTTTGTTTCATTGTTTGGAATGCTCGTATTTTTATTTATATTAATATACATAGAGATAGAGGGAGAAAAATGTGCTAAACTGCTAAATGGTTCTCTTAAAAATTGTGAGTATATTACATTACAGGAGCAATAATAAGCCACAAAGAAAACCAAATTATGAGAAGACCTTCTACCAACTTGGATTAAGAGTCGTTGGATAATTGGAAAATATGCAAATAATGATAAACAAAGGCCTCATTAGGTAGTTAATGGTTCCTTTGATCCTTCGTATTATTGCAATAATTAGCATATATGAGAAGTTAAGTCAAAGAAAAAAAATAAGGTTAGGCAGAGCACCCTAAATTTATGTATCAAAAGAAAAAAAAAAAAGGTTCTACCTTTGGGAGTTATCACATTATAGCCGCAGTATGCTTTCACTTGAAGTTCATTTTTCACATTGGGTCTTTTTAGGAGACATAGGGGTCCCTGCCCTAAATTTTTGCGGACAAATCATGAAGATGTAGTTGAAAGATGGAGAAAGGGAGCTTAGTATACTGGTATCGTTACAAGATACCATGATGATACAGATTAGATGTTCATGTTTGATCAAGTACCAAAACACATGGGGAAGTTGGAAATGCAAGGCATTCAATAATTCCATAATTTTCGGTATGACATGTACCACTAATTGTGAATCCTTTTTAGTTATAATATCAAGCATTATGAATAAGAGAAAACAGTATCCTAACAACTCATGTAGTACTAGGAATTCAATAATTTCAGAATTTTCTGTACCACTATAACGTGATTCGTTTTTCAATTACTAATATCAATCATTGAAATGATAGAATATAGTATCTTACCAACTGATGTAATTACATGGCTAATTCTCATGCTTCAATGAATCAATTTCCAAAAGGGGTGTTAGGAAGGACCTGTTAGGAATGATATGGGCCATTCATTGTGTTAAGGCATGTTCAAAACATTTCAACCTCCATTGCCACCGAAGCAGAGGCAAGTTCCAATGGTCACCGGTAATCATGTTCGAGGGAGATCTCAAGTGTTCTGTTCTAGCATCATTGACATCATGGGTGCATAGTGCATATTGGATCTTGCTTCCAAATTCCCTTTCCTAAAGTCGTAAAGAATACTTTTACTAAGCACTTTCCAAATCGGTTATGCATCACGTTTCTAGACCTATCAGTATATTATTGGCATTGTCCATGTTATAGTATCTTTGTCTAATAAACATTTTGTAGTTGTTACTAAAATTAATTGTGCGGCATTTAATATTTATCACATTATGTTTGTAAAGAACTTACTATTTATTACTTATTCCAGAACTCTTTCTAAAAAGTTCAAGCTCAGTATGACAAATTAAGCCGATACCCTAGTAAAAGACAAATCGTAATATAGATGTGAAGCATTGAATTATATCCAATAGTTTGTTAAAGACAACAATTTTGTTAACTAAAAGAGAAATTTCCCGCATCATCTTGTATAAAAAAAATACCAAAATGATCAAATTAGGAATGATATAAATAGTTTCTATAAAATTTAAGGTATTTTTCTCTCTAACTTTAATCCTTCTTTTGAATCCTACAACTTTCAACGTCAGAATTCTTATAAATAGACATATCTGTGGAGATTATATATGAATATTTTACTCTAGAGAACTGGTGGTAAACATTACTAAAATTAACTTTGTCTGAAAACTTTCCCTTGATAAAACTGTAGAAACATTATAACAAGAGTTCACGAGTTCAAATGTCACGGCACACATTATGACACATACCTAGGCGATGAGATTGAGAGTAAACTCCTATTTGGAACCAATAAAACAATTTCATTAAGAATGGTCTACTTTTAATGGGGACAAAAAGAAAAATGAACAGGTGATTAGACGTTTTGATGAATGACAGCAAAATCAGCAATTTCTTCTCTAATTTTGTGATCACCTTAGAACTGAAGGCAAGGTGCATGGACATACTCTCTTTATTATTAATATACTTTTTCTTTTACTCTCATTTGAACATTGGCCAACAATAGCTATCCCGTGAACTCCTCCCAGACCAATACAAGAGCATGTTTTGGGTGGTTTAAGGACCACCTCATCCTTTAGTTCACATGGCTTTGTATATATGTGGAAAATCCAATTGCGCGTCCCTCTAATTGTTCTCCCCCTCTAAAATTTATCACCATGCAGAATCTGGATCATGTCTCTTTTTGTCTCGTCATGGAGTGTTCTAGTGTGTTCTATTTAATGCCCCCTTTCAATAATAATAATTGAACCAAACCTAACATTCACAAGAAGCGAAACTCAACAGTAGTGAAAATGGCATTAACAATTGAAAGATAAGCACGTCAAATTGAAAAGCTTGATTCATTGCCTCCAATCATTAGGGAAGCCATCAAGCGACTTGAAATTAAAACTATTGCATACATCTCACCAAGCTAATAATAACAACAATGATCATTGGAGTATATAATAATAATCATCATATTCATATAAATTAATATACCTTCTTGTTCCAAATGTAGTAAAAACCATAACTTAAACTTTTCTATCAATTAAAAAAAAAAATACATTACTTGATTTTGAAATTAAAAAGAAATGATTCTCGGGGACGCTAAGTTTTCTTAGCAGAACACAAGTGCTTTTTAATTTAGCTTTAATTTCCTATAGAGGTGTCTGACACTGACTCTTCCTTATTCTGATATTCTCATTTCTCAATCGGCAATGGTCCATGCCATGTCGTTCTCGAAGATCCAGTGACAAACCTCGATCCGACCCGGACCCGAGCCAAGAGAGAGGAAGGCTCCGTGGGTGGGGCTCCAATCGGATGTGTCCAAGTGACAAATGGCAACACCGTGGTTAATTTTAGCCTTGGTTTTCGGGTCGAGAAGATCCGCTTGGTAGACCCGAACCTTAGGAACCGCGTGGCAGTAATAGAGCAGGTAAGGGAACAAGCTCTGGTGGCACGATACGGATTGGGTGACTTTACCACCGTTGATTCCCTTAACGGGCCCCACCATCACATTCTTCTTGGACCCGTTCACGTTCTGGGTAGTCCGAACGGCAAGGTTTCGGCCCAATACGGAGGTGGCAAAGTCGATCATGTCCTCGAGCGAGCCCACGCAGCGTTTGGTCTCGCCGCGACTCGGGACACGCTCGCACTCCTCCAACGAATCCCTCATCATCTTTTCCATTGAACCATTATCCGAAGCCTTGAAGACTTGTTTCAACTCGTCCATCTTGGAAACTGAAAACGGTAATTTCGACAAAATGCTCCGGGGCAAAAACGACCTTTCGGGCATTTTATCTCTTATGTCAGGCATCGGCATCACCGTTCCTTCCTTCATCATCTTTTCGCGGAAAAATTTACCCGGCTCCACCCACTTATTTACGAAACTGCCACTCACTGCGGAAACTGAAAGTGTGCTGCTGATGTTGGTGTACTTGGCGAAGGACACAGTGGTGCCTTTTTTCTCGTAGTCCTTGAAGGTGTTGTTCACGCCGTAGGAAGTGAAACCCACTTTTGTTCCACCGTCCGAGGATTTGGCGTACGAGGCGAATGTGTCGGTGCCTTCGTTGAAGGACTTGCCGTAGTTGGAGAATCCGATGTCAGCGGCGTTGGCGGATTTTGCGTACGAGGTGAAGGAGTCCGCCCCAACGTTGGCCTTGTCGCGGTAATTGGAGAATTTTTCTACGGCGCCGTTTCCGTCGGCGGCGTAGTTGGAGAATGTGTTGGTGGGGTTGTTCATGTCGACACCGTAGCCTTTGAAGGTGTCGTTGGCGGCGTTTGCGGATTCGGCGTAGTTGGAGAACCCGGAGCCGACAACGTTGGACTCTGTCCCGTAGGAGGTGAACATGTTGGTCGGGCCGTTGCCGTTTTTGCTGTACGAGGTGAATTTCTGTTCTCCGGCATTGCCGTTTTCGGAGTACGAGGAGAACGATTGGGTTCTCCCGTTGGCATTGTCGGAGTAGGAGGTGAAACCGAGGTTAGGGACGTTGGTTTCTTCGGCGTACTGCTTGAAGTCGCCGGCGCCGCCGGTGGCTCCTGTGGCGTAGGTGTGGAAGCTCTGCTGCACCACGTTCCCGTTATTGCCGTAGCTCAAAAACCCATCTTTGTGCCCGGCGGAGCTTCGGCTGTATCGCCGGAAATCGTTCACCGGAATATTCTCCCCCTCGGAGTAGTTTTTGAACGAGTCGACCCCACCGGGTCGACCCGTCCCGTAGTTAGTGAAGTTCTTGTCTTTGTACACAGCGAAGTTCGCGTCTTTGTTGTGCTTCTCGAGGCTGGGCCCCACCTCCGGGAAGCAGAGGAGCTTCGCGGCGGCGCAGAATTCCGGAAGCCGCGTTGAAAGCGCGTTGCCGGCGGCGAGTTTGACGAACGCCGCAGCCTCCGCCGCGTTCAGCGGCGACGCCTTGGACAATAGAAACTGTGGCTTCGGTAACCCGCTGCGGATCTCTTTGTCCCAATACCGAATCGCGAAGCCTTTTGGAGTGAACGGATTTTTGTCTCCGTCGCCGGCGCCGGCGAACCCCACCTGCATTGAATGTACACATACCCTTTTCAGAACTGGCAATGGCAGGAATAAAACAATTGGAAAAAACGAGACTTGGAACAGTGACAGTGAGAAAAAGCTGTGCTTACAGTGAGAAATGAGAAGAAGAGGATAAAGAGACAGAGCAGCGTGAGTTGTTTGTTCATGTTATTCTCACTCCTTCTCCCTTTTTCTTCTATTTTCCCTTTTTTTTTTTTTAAATGTTGGCGAGAGTGAGAAATGAAGAGAAGTGTGTGGTGTAAGAAGTGTGAGAGATTTGAAAATGTTTGTGGACTAGTTGAGTTGTTGGCAGAAATTTATATTATGTGAAGTGAGAGTGAGAGTGAGAGTGGGAGTGAGAGGGAGAGGGAAAGGGAGAGGGAGAGGAGTGTGTTATGTGAAAGTGTAAAAAAGAATGTGACTTGAGTTGGGCCTTCAATGTTCCATGCTCTTATGGGTGAATGCTGAGAACTTCCTGCAATGTAGATTCACAAAAATTCAAAACTAAAATAGTACTATTAATTTGGTGTTGAAATAAAATTATTGATTAATTAATTTGATTATAATTGGTGAACTGGGGAGAGAGGGCGAACGGAAACAAATGGTGTAAAACAAAATTAAGTGAACTAACTAGTCAGAGGGTAATGTAGATACCACGTAATAATAGAAACAAGTACAATAAGTCAATAGCGATAATGGAGTGAGATTGGGGAAAACTTTTGAGTAGGCATTAAATTGTTTTGGGTGTGAAAGATGGAGGATGCACCTTTGATTGCTGGACAGTTTGCATGTACCATACACACCGCTATAGGGGCGTATTTATAGCCCTTCAAAACCCAAATGACGCGTATCTACATTGAATATAAAACAGTCTTCTTTTACACATATCAATTAAATAAACATAGTATGCCATATATTAATTTATTAATTTCAAATTTTAAATAAATAATTAATAATTATTTCATTTATAAATTATTTTAATAACAATTTTTTTTATATTATTATATAATATTAAAAATTAATATAGACAATTACTATGATATAATAATAATCAGTATTTAAAATAAAATTTGACAACATATCACAATACCATGTTAAATAATTATTATAATAGAATTTATAATATATAATAATAGCCAATATTTTAAGAAATTCTTATAAGATATTAAATTGGAATTTCTAAGATATAATAGTAACAAATACTTTTAATTATTCGACCACATTGAATAACCACTATAGCTAATAACCAAATATAATAATAACCAGATTAAATAATCAATATTTTTAATAATCAAATATTATTTGACAATACAATATTATATAATTATCTATATTAATTAATTTTCATAATTTAAAATATATGCTTAAAATATATTCTATATTAATTAATTTTCAAAGATAATTTAATGGAGGTAGACATAATTTCATACTAAAGTATGTTAAGAACATGCAATTATCAAACATGTAAACTATTACTATCTTTTAATTTGATTTTGAATAGTTATCATTTATAAATTAATATGGAAATTATATATAGTAATGATGCATGTTGAAAAAAAGTTTTATTTCACAAAAATTTAATTATTATAGTTTTAAGGACCAAAATAATTGTGATAAGACTACAACTAAATTATATTTTTAGATTTTTATTTTACCTTTAAAATTTATCTAATTATTTAATATATTAAAGTTAATAAATACTAAAATTTTGAACTTAATTATTAGTTTATTTAACTTATGAAAAATTTTATTTGCTCTTATTTAACTTGATCATAATGAGAAACAAATTTATCTTTTTTTACAATTCAGTTTCACTTATGTTCTTCGTAAGTTCAATATCAATTATGTCTGAATTTGATTTTTTTAGTAATAAATATTTAAAAAGATACAGAGTGTGATTAATAAAGTTCTAATTATCAATGAGAAATGATTGAAAATTATTAACAATGATGTTGTAAATCTATTTTGTTAATATTATCTAATCATTTTTTATTCATTTATGTCAATACCCAAAGTTTATACAATGATTTCAATCTATCAATAAGGTATTAAATAAGTTAAAGATCACTTACAAGATATAAATATGCTCTTAATATCAAATGTGACAAAAGTTTTGTTCAACTACAATTTTTTTAATACATTACTTTTTTAACGAATGAACTAAAACATTTTTTTTAGGAACTCATGACTAAATTTTTAGAGGAAGTTAACAGCAAGAAAAATATAAGTATATTATAGATGATTTGTTCAATGATGTGATGCATAGCATAAAAGAAGTATCTTATAGAAGATCATAAAATGAAGATCATGAAAAAAAATATCAATATTGAGAAAAATTTATTGTTAGACAATTCCTATAATTTAATTTGTTTAATCAATACTCTGTCTCTTACCTATTAAGTTGTTTATAACTAACTTTGTTACAAATTAATGTATTATTTTTCATTAGACATATGTAATGTATTAATCACATATCATTTTTAATAGTTTAAGAATTTGATTTCATGTGAATAATATCAAAATATCAATTTATTTATTACGAATTATTTTAATTAAAACTCAATTATTTATTCGCAATCTTATATCGATACTTAAAAAGAATAATTATCGAACGTGGTCATAGTTTTAAATTGATACTTTTTGAGCTTTCCATTAATTCAAAATACTGCCTTTTTTTCTTTTTTTTTTTTAATTGAATTGATTTATAATTTAATTTTTTATCACTGAAAAATTACATATATTTTCATTTTAATCTATTAATGTGTTTATACCTAATTATTATGATACATGTCTTTTAAGTTCTCGTATTAATTAAATTAATATTTTATAATCAATCATGTATTTATATTTAATTTATTAAATTTTATTAAATATTTAAATTTCTTAAATATGTTTTATCAACTTGATTTCGTATCTTCAATATTTCTTTAAACTAATTATTTATTTAAATAAAAATTTTACTTTACTAAATATTTTATTCAATGTTTAAGTTTATTTAACTAAATTTAAATATTTTGATTTCATGTAATAAATATTGTATTAAAAATTATGCAAAAACCATAATAATTTAAAAGCCTACTTGTAATGTCCCTTTTTTATTTTTTTTAATTCAAGAAAATCTTTATACTTATTTTATTTCAGATAAATTTTTAAAACTTAATTCGTCAAGAGTTACAATTTAAAAGAAACATATTATATTATTATCATCATATTCGAGGTAACTTGATATTAATTATAAAATTCCATTTAATAAAATAAGATCCGATCAAAATATAAATATTACATTCTCCCAAAGTAGCTAACTAGTACATCACACAAAAATAAATTTCTAAGATGGTTAAAACATTTATTTCTCTTCAAGCATTCCTAGCTAGAACACTCCAAAGAATCTTCTTCTTTTGAGAATTTCTCTCTTCTACCTTGACCATTTGCTGGAACTGAATCCATAGGTGAGTCTTGGTATGAAAGAGTTTGAGCACGTTGTTGAACTATAGGAAAATTTGGAGGAACCCCCCGTGTATCTAGGTGGTGGGGTTTAGGATAAAACTACTAAGATATCTATGTGATGAATTTGTCATGGGATTACGAGGTTTTGAGATTTAAAAGCAAATCTAACACATCCGATAAAAATATCGTCTCCACTGGTCAAGTCATGCGTCCATCAACCCTCTAACGGTATTATCGTCAACTGAAAAAGGAGTTGGAACTCGTCTGCCATCTGTACTTGAAATGTTGGGGGTTGTAGGAGTGAATCATCTATCCTTAAGCAAACAAATACACATATAGATCATTTCTATCTATTGTAAACTCATATTGTCGTAATGTGCCTAATTAGGAATTCTATGCATTTAGGGTCATTCGTAGCCTCTAATACTACTTGCACCGGAAGGACTTACACGAACATGTCAATAATAGTCCAAATTTGTATTTTAGATTGATGATCAATAGTACATATTCTACCTGGTACTAGGTATAGGATACTCTACCGAATCTTGATAATATTTCGTTTTGTCAAGGACACTAAGCCAGTTACGTGACACCTTCTTCACTTCAAGTGACTCACAACTTGACATCTTATCTACCCAAAGACTCACTAGAGTTTACGTACATTCCTCAGGTACCTTTTATGGTCAACCTATTGTGATCCATCCTAAGGAAAAAAGCGACAAAGATTTGAATAATAGGATTTTATTTTCTTAATTTGTTAGTGATGGCCCTAACGGTCAAATGACAATCCTTGCTCCCATTTACTACTCTCTGCCTCCAGGTCGCGCTCTTTGAGTCTGCTTCATCTCAACTTTTTTCTTCCTTTTTCGCTTTCATGGTTTATTTATTATTTATAATACATATATAAGATAATGCGCTTATATTGCATCCAAAGAGGCTGGCTCGAGTGGTAGGTGTGTCTCTCTCCCTCTCTCTAATCTCGACAGACTTTTTTCCTTTTCTCATTCCTTTTCTTATTTTCTTTTTTTCTATTTTCTATTTTAATTTTTAAAAATTATTATTTTTTATTTCTGATTTTTTCCTAAAAATCCTATAAAATAGTTTATATTTTTCTTCTCTTGTTCCTATATTTTCTTTCAGCCAATCATTTATTTATTTTACTAAATCTATTTATTTTAATTATTTAGATATTTATATATTTATGTCAAATTAAAAATTCATTCCTTAATTCTAAATTCAGTTTTAGATTTTTATTTTCTTATTTTTATTCCCTTCATCTTTTATTTCTATTTCATTTAAAATTTATAATTCTATTTTCTATCTCAAAATCAAAATATTCTTATTTACTTATTTATATATTTATTATTATCAATTTATCTAAATTGTTTTACTTAATAATCTTTCATCTTAATTTATAATTTTTTCTCTTCATCTCATCTCTTGATTAATATTTCTCTTAAGTTAAATATTTTAAATTTTAACTGAACTAAACTAAAATATTTTAATAATAAAAGTAAATTGTTATTTTTTAAAATAAAATTATATTATATAAAAAATAGGATGTTACATTACCCAACATTACTAAATTAGGAATTATAAGATTATTAGATAGTTTTGATTTAATTTGATTTATCCTACGACTTATATCAATATTTTAAAAAATACAATATCAAATATTATTTTCTTATTTTTAAGTTAAAGCCTTTCAAGATTTTTATTTTAAATCAAAATACTTTTTTTTATTGAACTCATTCATAATTAATTTTCTATAAATTAAAATTTTATATTATTTGCATTATCTTGTGTTTTTCATAATTATTTTGATATTTTTATTTTAGGTTTTCATTTTAAATTAAATTAATATTTTTTAATTAATAATTTATTTAAATAAGATTTTTATTTTTTTTGAAGAATTTTTTTTATAAATATAATAGAAATTACCAATTTTTTATTTTACAATGTTGAAATGTCACTATTTTTTTATAAAAATACATAATTATATTAATTATAGTAAGTAGAGTGGTTACGACAACTATATGTATTTTTTTATTAAATTAATTAAATATTAAACTTTAAATGAATTATGAATACTAATAATAATTGTATATTGATTTTATTTAATATTCTAATCAATTTACTAAATTTTATGGGATGTTTTTTGTAATAAGAATACATAATTCTATTAAAACAATACTAATAATTACAATAGGTATATATTTTAATTAAATTAATCAATTCAATCATTAAACTTATTATGGATTTTGAATTTATATAATTAATATTTAATTTATTAAATTTTATAGAATAATTTTAAACTAAGACAATCTTTTATGGATTTTTTTATAATTACATATGTATAAAATTTGCATCACTTTCAGTATAAATTTAATCACTTTATAAAAATAAAAATAAAAAAAGTATTTATGGTAACATTTTAAACATATTATCACTATTTAAGGCAATTCATATAGTAATTTATGATATCATATTATCCTTATTTTACTGTAACATAAAGAATACCTTAACGAAGATAATTCTAATTTTAATAATCAATATATATATTATACTTTTTTTTATTTTATTATTAAAATATCTATTATATCTATTATTTTATGATGAATTTTCTCACCAATCAAAATAATTTTTTTTAGATGATTGAGAAAAATAATTTTAATAGCTAAGTTTTAATATATTGATTCACTATTTATAATGTGTTTAAATTTATAAATAATTTATTGATTTATAGTAATCTAGAGAAATTAATTTACATTGAAAATAAAATTAATGAATAATTGATTAATTGTAATTTTTCTAGCTGTAATGATTGAATTTATGTTGATTGTTTTTTTTTATCAATTTTATAGTGATTCGTTTAAATAATTATGTTAATATTTTTAATGTTATACCGAATTTCAACCTTTTATATATCATTTTATAGAACTTTCTTAATAAGTATCATTATGCTATTTTTATAATTAAAGGATGATGTTTAATATTTCTAATAATGATTTTTAATAACTATTAATATAAATTGCTTGAATTGTTGTTATTATTATAAAATTATCAATATAAATTGTTTGAAATATTTAAATCAAAGATACTTGAAAATTTCTTTAAAGTATACACAGTATATTAAAAAGTACTTAAAATTTTAGTTTATTTATAATTAAAATATAAAGAATATATAAAATATGTTATCATGCGAAACTTTTAATTTAAAAAGTTTTAAAAACTAATTTTATTGACGAAAATATTAATTACAATTTGAATTTATATCTTTATATTTAATGTTAATTAAATTTTTAATATTAACTAACATAATTTTAAAAATAAAAGATCTTTGCAACATAATCAAACAAAAAAGTCAAAATATATTATTTTACATTCTTAAAATCTTTTATTTGGATAATCAATTAAACATATTAAAAATAAGAGAAGTAATTTTCTGAAAATTATACAAGTCTAAATTAAAGATTAAAAAATTATTTAATATTTACACAAATAATATAATTAAACAAAATTAGTATCTAAATTGTAAATAAATGGACATTATTTACTAGTTCTGATATATAATTACTAAAGTACTACGAGCACTAAGATGAATAAATGGTATCTAATAATATGTTTTATTATTATTTTTATATATTTACAAGTATTTTTAAATACATATAAAATATGAAAAAATATATTCAAAAGTATTTACAATTTAAGTTTATGGATAATGAAAATATAAATTATCATAGGGTAGTCATTCAAAAATTTTATTTTACAAAATTGTGAATATAACTTTTGATTATTAAGAAAAAATATTTACAATTTGAATATATAGCTCCATATTTAAAGTTAATTATAATTTTTTACTATTAGTTAAAAACAATTTTAAAAAGTAAAATATTTTTTATGGATAATCAATTAAAAATATTTAATATATAATTTTACACTATGATTAATAATCTAAAGCAAATTAATATCCTTTATTTAGATAAGAAATTAAAAAATAAAATTAAGAGAACGGTAGTCTATAGTAAATTTTGGGACCCAAATTGATAGTAATGTGATGAGTTTTTCTTTTATTGCATTAAGAGAAGTGAAATTAATTTATTTTATTATATCTAATTAGCGACTATCAATAATTACTAATTTGATATGCAATTATCTACTTAATTATTCTGAGTATTGAAATACGTAAATAGTGTTTAATAGTTTATATCAGTAAAAGTTTTATTTATTTATAACTATCTACAAATACATATAAAATATAAAAAATATATATCTAAAACATATTTAATTTAGTTTATTGATAAT